>JAUZND010070669.1:2573-17076 GCA_034780555.1 Coelogynopora nodosa
TAAGTCTCATATCATGCTTTGCTACATATAAGTCTCATATCATGCTTTGCTACATATAAGTCTCATATCATGCTTTGCTACATATAAGTCTCATATCATGCTTTGGATTATTCGCTAACAAATTAACATTTTGCAGAGTCTGTATATGATTTTAATTTTTGTGATTAAATAATGAAAAATTACAATGTTTTAATAACATATTGGAATAATACGAATATCCTAAAAATGTTACCAGAATAATACCAAGATTTAACCATATTCAGGATGTATGCATTAAAATCTTGAAAGATTTCAGAATCGTAGTAACAAAGCCAAGCCATGAAAAGATATGTAAAAGAAAAAACTAAACTTATCAGAAATAAGTAAACAAGGAATTGTAATATGTTTGACAAGTTTCGGTTGCGGTTTAACTTCAACCATTTTCGGAATGAACGGAATAAAATGGTAAACAAAAGAATAGTAGGCACCTACCCGTGAGCTTTTATGACCTTTATTTTCTGTGTTGTATTTACTTTCGTTTTTGGATTAGGATTTTTCAAACGAAACACGTTAAAAATATAATTATTGGAATGAATAAAACTTTATATGTTTTCTTATTTATATAAATATTTAGTTTATTTTAAATATTTTACTCTCTCTATTTTCTCGCTTTCTATTATAAAAAGAACTTCAAGAAACAAGAAACAATGATTTTAGTAAAGTAGTATTTTGTCAATTGCAACGAGGATTGAGTTGAAGAAGTTAAATTTAAGTAAACGAGTAATTTTGATCAAAATTTATTTTTTATAGATAGTCATACTTAAGAGTAATATCACAATATTTAGTAAAAAAGCATTAGATACAAGAAATTATATTTGTATCTATTTTCTAAATTTATACCATATTGCGCCAGCGTTGCATATCTTCAATGGTTAAAATGTGGACGTAGGATATTTCAGGTTTCCAAACCGCCTAACTAAACCAAAAAACAATTGACAAAATAAGAACATTCCGTCGACTATTTCGTATGTATAGCGAAGTTAAACGGGTTCATTAACTAAGATAATATAATCGTTGACCCAAGAGTAAAATAAGATATTAAATAGTAAAATAGTTCTCAAGCAACGTTACTTAATTTTTCGCTAAAAATGTCTCGCTTAATTTCTCGCTAAAAGAATAATTATCTCTGAAATCTCACACAAACATGTTGGTATACGTTACAAAAGAAACATTACAGTAAGGAAGGATAATTCGCAGGTATAGTAACTTTAATTGATTGATAGCGCTAATTCAAATAGCTACAAAAGCATTGTGCAGGTGTCCACATTATCTTTAATCAAATTGATTTTTAATACTTACATAAGCCAGCCATACAGGAAACCTACCCACCCCACAACATCAACGATAGTTTGCATGATTCCTTAATTCTCTCACTTTCACATTGCTTAAATAGTAGGTAGGTATAGGGGATTAATTTATTCCCCGTAAGCAGTAAGTCTATATCAATGTAAGTCATATTTGCGTGCAGACTATAAGAATTAGATCTTATAATTTTGTTACCGGTATGTCAAATAAATTCCGTTGAGCCTACTCAGAACTCTAACATAGCGTGCGACGTCAGTTTTTGTTGTTGCTAATATACGTATATTGTATATATACACTTTAATAATAGATGAAAGTTAACTATATAATATACAACATAACTCAAATGAGACTGGAACAATCTTTTGCCACATGTATTTGCCACCAAATTGTTCAAAGATAGCAAGACACTGACTAATATTATATAGACGAAACACTTATTTTCTATATAAATTGCTGTACAACAGGATTAAATTAGGAAACAGACACACAGGAAAATGACTTCTAAAAACTAAATACCTTAGACAGAATATACTAAAATATATTAACCGGATCGTATTGATTCCAACACATTCAAATCAAACGGACGGCGACGATAAAAATGTAAGACATGGACTCTTGCAATGACTGATTTAAGTAATGAAATACATATTACCACACAAGCTTTGAGTAATACTTTTTGTGTAATTTAACATAAATTAGTTCAAATAAAGAGACATCTCTCACCAATATTTTTTGATTCACTACTGGTAACCTTTCCGGGCATAAAACTTGCTGATTTTTCTAATCGTCTCCCGGTCGAGGTATTTGCCATGTTGGATTTATTCCGACCCAGATACTTCTCGTAGAGTAAGCGAAAATAATTCGTATATGTTTTCGAGCGATCATCATGGGGAGTTGTTGAGTCCATTTTCGAAAAAATAAATTGTTTCAACTCTTCAAAGTGATTGGAACGTATAGTTTGTCATGATAATCCAAATAGAATAAGGAAGAGGGTCTAATAAATCAAGTAAAATAAATATAAATAGATAGATAGATGTTTTTAAAACAGGAGGTTATAAATAAAATTATCTTTCGAAGTGATAGATGAGTAAAACTTAAAAACAACAAAAAAGACGGATTCCTGAAACACCGTTTTATAACAAAAACCGGTGGAATTGTGAATGTGATCGATAATAATATGTCTTCTACTATATAATACAAATACACGCGCGAACAACCTTGTTGGTTAAATTTACTTTTGTGTTGCCTTTGCACGGTAGATAGAAAAACGGGGGGTTACAAAGCATTTTAAAACCAATCTCTGGCAACGTAATTGGCATCCATTTACCAATAGTAAGCCTAGATATAAGTACTGGATAAAGCGCACATATTTTTTAATAGCAATACAGCAGCTTACAGGAGGATAGTGAGTAGAATTCAGTCCGAAAAGAATTGCGCAATTGATACAATTGTTCCTATAAACCGTCCTTTAGATTTGTTTCACACAGGATGAACCTGAGCTTTCGATCGTTTTTCAGTCAGAAATAATTCTTATCGATTTTCTATCAGAAATGAAATATTTTTCAATTGCTTTTATTATGATCATGAGTTACAAATATTCATTTTGAATTAATATTTTCAGAACCAAATATTTGTCAAAGGGAAATGGTAAAAGTAAGTGGACAATTGGGTCGAAATTAATATTAATTAAGTTTTAATTAATCATGTATGTGTCTTCAACTCAGGGAATGGATCTAGTATTTTAGCATATATTTTAAACTTTCTTAGAATAAATACATTTTATTGTACAGTTAGAAATTAAAATCTGCAAATTTTTATTGCTCAATTTTAATAAGTAAGTCATTTTATTCAATTTAACCACACGAATACAAATCGTACTTTTGAACGTTTGCATTATCTTCTATTATCTATGTTAACCAGGGCTGATAAAGTTTTCAAGTAAATTATATACGTATTATTTATTTTAAGACGTTCATCCATTTAGTATCTATCCTTCACTTCCTGTCAGATATATTGTCAGATTTTAAACCTTCAAATTAAAGATTAAAGGATATAATGTAGTTGGCATAACAAACTATAAATAGACTTGTTAACCAAATGAAAATTTCAATCTCTGCTCTATAAGAAAAAGTGATTATAAAATAGTTGGTTTTTAAAAATTGAAAAAGTTGTGATGGTAATAAACTTGACAGATTTAATGACGCTTCAGACGCTGTTAAAAATTTAATTTAATACAATATTATTTAATTGTAAAGATTTTATATATACTCGATGTCGCATAATTTTTAAAATTTATATATGTATTTAGTTTCGGTTTATCCACTTTTAGTAATAAAATTATTTCGACTTCTTCAAATTCATTTCTATATATTTGACGTAAGAAGGATATACTTTTTCGTAAATTTAAACGAACACGACCAGTATAATATTATTGATTAGCCTATAAAGCAGAGGAACTTTTACAGCGACATCAAAAATACAAAATCAGATAACGTGGTGTTTTTACATACCGTATATCTCGGTGTATAAGCCGCACTTTAAATACCACTTTTTTGACAAAATCGGGTGCGGCTTATACACCCGATATACAAAAATGCACACTTTGAGAGTCAAAAGTGGGGGGTGCGGCTTATACACCGGTGCGGCTTATACACCGGTGCGGCTTATACACCGAGATATACTAAACGACAGCATCAAAATGGAAAGTAGCGAAACCACAGCCAAGAAAACGGGCTTGGCAGAATCAGCGGGGAAAATGGTACCTGAAGTATTAATTTTATGCACTGTTTAATAGACACATAATTTTAAGAATATCTTATGTGAAAATGAGAAAATAACATAATTGTTAAAATAACGCCAATTACTTATTATATATTTAATACATTTTAATAAATTAATTTTGAATAGTTTAGATGTTTGAAATTCATCGGGTTCCATAAAAGGGCTTAGGTGGAAGTGGAGAGGAAAGTTTTTATGGACACCTTATGTCTGGTTGTAACTTAAATCCGGACCACAAATCCAAAGGAAATTTTATATTATTTTTCAAGGTCGTCAAATGCAGAAGTATCTAAAATAAACAAAACAGATTTTAAAATAATCAAATTAATTAATAAAAACAAATGTAAGAGATTTTAGAATGTCGATAAAAACGGTGAAAATATGTTTACATTTAAATTAATTCTGAAATATACAAATAAAAGAATAATAACTAATTTAAAATAGTTATTACATTCTTTAAATTGAAATTGTTTGTTTATCTTTGTTACTTGTTTTAATGCCGACCTTGAAACCTAGTTATTTATTCCTCGGGATTTTCCGCCACATTTAAGTTACAACCCTTATGTCTGCATGTATAAGTTTCACTCTATAGCATAAACTACTCAACATGTGTTCGCTATTATTACAATGATGTAGCGGACCGCTATTCCAAATTATACAGATACATTGTTTTAGTATTGTTTAGCATTGGATGTGGACGTGAAACACACCTTTATTATCATGCTGTTATATTTCATAAATATACTAAATGCGTGTTATCTACTGTTCAATCATCAGTGGATTTTTATATTGATTATAAGAATTTAAATTTTACTTATTTTTATTTTAGGTTATTTTTAATGTGACTCTGAAATAATTTAATTAAAATAACTTATAAGAATGTAATACATATCTTATGTTTTTCAGATAAGGTTTCTATTCTTTATGTGTGAAACATGAGTTTAATTTGATAATTTTACTAAATATTAATATTTATTAATCTTAGCTTAATCATAAATAAGATATTTTTTTTACAATTTGAAATATTTCAACTTAAAATAATTTGTATTAATGTGGGTTCTAGAAGTGTAATATTAAAAAATATATAAATTATGGAAAAAATAATTAAGCTATAAAAAGAAATCTGAATTGCATAATATAGAATCCTATTTAATTTTATAGATTTTTTCAGAATTGTAGTATACTAAAAATACAATATAATGCAAAGCAATATAATAACCCCTACAAATATAAATAAAACAATACAATTATACATTTTTAATGGTTAATTCACTCTTCGTTAAATTTACGATACCTATTATATACAATTTTTTAATAACTATTTTCAATTTTAATATTTATGATTATTTTACATTTATCGTAGCGATTGATTATACAAAATGTGACTTATTTATACATTTATTAAATATTGTATTTTCATAACTAAAAACAGGGAAACAATTCAATTCTCTAGCGCAGATTGACCCTTTTATTAAAAACAATTATATAGTCTTTGAAAAACGCGCTTTAAAATTAAAACTATGCCAAATTGAACGAAGTTGAAGTAATTAATTTTTATTAATTTCATAAACATATTATTAAAGATTACATTATTTATTCGATTAAACCTTTTCGATAACGTTAATATCGAATTATAACCTCATAAATGTGACTTATTTTAGTTCTAAGGAGAATTTTATCACAACTCACAGACAATAAATAATATAATATTCATTTACTAAACTGTTAAAAATGATTTTATCAATCGATATTTTGTTTCTCTATTGTTTTATGTGTGACAGCGCTTTTGATTTAATGAAATAATTTGTTAATCATCCTCAAATTTACTAATAAAAAATATTAATGTAATATAAACAATTATTATAAATTTGTCTGGTGTTAACGGTTCTAATATCCCATGTATACTTTCACTAAATTTTATAGAATGAAATTGGCCGAACATGGTGTATTACATAATGTGAAATGCTAGAGATCTAAACCAATTTATTGTAAAACTGGCGTCATTAGATGTATTTAAAATACATTTCAAAACATTATCACATTTTGTATGCGGAAAACAGTGCGCGAAGTTTTTGAATCTTAATTATGATTATCAAAATATGTCGAAAACATTTCTAATTTGAATGCAAATAATTTGTGAAGTTTCTCCACCAAAAGTATTTACATCAAACTTGTTGAAACTTAAAATAGATACAATGTTGACTTCACGATAGAAAGATTGAGTCTATTCTTACAAAGCTTCTATGTAGTATCATTCGACTATATTCGCTTCCCGTCATATAGCTAGATATGTGAGTACATCAGGCGGCAAAAAGGACCGCTATATGCTCAAGACAAGAAAAATGATAACATGATAACATAGAGGGCAAAAATAATTTGTTTTTCGCGCCTCCGGAAATTCTATCCCATCCATCCCCTTTGAACGCCTCAGAAGAATATCTCCCAGTGGAACTAAGTGACCACTGGACGCTGATGATCGAAACGTGAAAGCAAAGCATAATATGGCGAGACGAACCGAATTTTAGTACATAGCGAGATATATGTAGGGGCACTGTCTTTGAAAGAGTGACATTGAGAAATGATGGAGGAGTTCTTTTAGTGTCAGATATATGCGGAGGATCGATTACCCCAATCATTAGGGTATACACTGCCCGATTTATGAAAGAAATCTTAAATGTCTATGATGGATAGATAACGACGCTAAATTCCAGACTTTGATATATATTAAAAATTATTAAAACAATAATCCTCTTGTGAAATTGTATTCCTACCAGAATATGTAATATGCAGACATTTCTTCGTAAAAGTACATTTATATGAGGCACTAAAAACAAAATCCTGTGTTTCAATAAAAAAATATATTAAAAAAAAATTATAATGCAACTTTTTTTATCACATATTTTTTTAAATTAGTATAATCTTATTAATTATACAAACTATTACTACTTATCTATCCACTTAAAAATTAACTGAATAATTTGAAAGAAACTGTAATAGATATGTGTAAATATTTATAAATATAAATAATTAATTTAAGTATTTCATGAATGTTTTTTTTACTTCGTGAAAAAATTCAACTCTAAAACTTGGATTACATAAAGTATCCATTTCAAAAACATAATAATATTAATTAAATTACATACATACAGTAGTTACAATGCTGACTTGTACAATGATGTTTATTTATATCATCAGTAAAAATATAATACAAATGATGTACTAATTCTTAATTAATTAATGAGTTATTTATGAATGAGTTAATTCCATTAATAAGTTAGCACTGTTAATAACATGAAACAAACGATACATTTAAATGTAAATTAAAACACCTTTGCGCAGGAATATTGTTTGACTAAATAGCCATGCTGAGATCGTGTTGTAAAATAGGTGGCCCACCTAAACCCATTTCATATACTAAGACATACTTACTATGTATAAGCGAGGAAAAGTCAAGAAGGAAGAAAGGAAGAGGTCCATATAAAAAAATCTACAGACTGGTAATGAAGGCTTATTCTATTATTTTATGACAATTGATTTACATGCCTTTTTGACAACCCACAATTTTTGAACGGTTTTTGAAAGAAAATTTGGTTCTCAAATATGTATTTTGTAATGTCAAGCCTAATACTGTTTTCTTTTACAGTGTGTATTACAGTGTGTATTACAGTGTGTATTACAGTGTGTATTACAGTGTGTATTACAGTGTGTATTACAGTGTGTATTAAAGTGTGTATTACAGTGTGTATTACAGTGTGTATTAAAATGTGTATTACAGTGTGTATTACAATGTGTATTACAATGTGTATTACAGTGTGTATTACAGTGTGTATTACAGTGTGTATTACAGTGTGTATTACAGTGTGTATTACAATGTGTATTACAATGTGTATTATAGTGTGTATTACAGTGTGTATTACAGTGTGTATTACAGTGTTTATCCATCTAATTTAAAAGTTTAAAAAAAGTTTAAATACTTTACTGTTATTATTTTTTAGTACCTAATAGAAAGAAAAAAAATTCCGGTATATAATATAAATAAATATTACCATCTTTCGATAACAGTTTAAAATATGAATATGAATCGGTGCGCAGAAGTCTGCGATTTCAATTCACATTACAAGTTTTCGCATAATTTAAATTTATTACATAATTATTAGCTAATTGTTATGTATTCTATAAATTCTATAAAATGACAAACTCCTAGCAACTTGTCGTCAATAATTTTCTGCCGAATCGACCTGTTTCCTAAAAGGCGAATTTCGAGAATTTTAGAGTATTTAGATAATTGTAATACTTACATTCTTTGTGTCAAATTGGCCTATAGTCAGTAGGAGGGGACATGTAGAGGACTAGGTTTCTAAAAATATGTAATAAATACAGTATGTTGAGGACAGTTCGTTTGTCTGCCCTTAATGCATGCACTATTCCGAAAATAGAAACATCAAGGGAACTGATTAATTGTTTCATACGCATTCTAGATTAATTTATTTTTAAAGTTTTTTTAACTATATTCTTCAACAGATGAAATTAATTGTTTGAATCTTATATTTTGGAATTGATTAAATTTATTGCGTCTTCGTATAGCGTCTTCAACTAACATTAATTGTTGTTTAGTATTCCAAAATATATTATATAAAGAAATTTGTTTAAAATGAATTTAGTGTATAAAAATATAGTATTTAAAGAATTTAGTATAACAAGAATTTTGTGTATGAAAGAATTTTGTGTATAAAAAATGTTGTGTGTAAAAATTTTACAAAATGAATTTAGTACAAAAAGAATTTTGTGTATAAAAAATAGTATATTATAAAGAATTTAGTATAAAAATAATTTTGTGTATTAAAAGAATGTTGTATATAAAAAAAATATTATATAAAGAATTTAGTATAGAAAAAATGTTGTGTATAAAATACTGAATATAAAGAATTTAGTACAAAAAAGAGTTTTTGCGTATAAAAATAGTATATAAAAAAATTAATATAAAAAATAACTTTGTGTATAAAAAAATGTATATAAAGAATTTAGTATAAAAAAAATGTTGTGCATAAAAATTATTTTGTGCACAAAAAGAATTTTGTGTATTAAAAGAATTTTGTGTATAAATAGAATTTTGTGTATAAAATAATTTACTATTTATGCTCTTCTTTACTAACAATAATTATTGAAAAAAATCAATTTTATTTAAAATGGTTGTAAAAAATCTCGTACTATAACAGTTTTAGTTTCCACTCCAGTACCATTAATATAGTTGTAAATACCACAATAGTTACACATGAAGACACAGAGAAAAAGTTTCTTAATTGTTGAAACTAGAAATATGTATCTCTTTACGCGAGCTCTATGAATAGCATTCATATTACTTTTATTTCACTTTTATTCATTGCTTTTACAGGGGGGTCGATAACGCTGAATAGAGTTATAGCTTCTTCCATGGTAACTAACCTAGCATTACATGAAACTTTTCTTGAATAATGAACTTTATTGAAAATACAATAGTGTTATATCTTTGATGTAAGATTAAATCATTTTAATTAAAGGTAAATTTTATAAATGAAATATTTGAGTTTTGCATTATTGTTTCCAAGATACAGTTAATCTACTTGGTAGTAGGATGCGTTTGTATATTACTCACAATGAGTTGACAAAATACGAATTATCTCAAAAAAGCCTATATAGTTGAAGTTTATTATTAACATAATTTAAGAATATAATATAGATCACATCGATTATATGTGTTATTAGTAGTATTTTGCGTAGCTGATTTTTGTGTTATTAGTAGAATATTGCAGTACATCATTTTTTGTTATTAGTAGTATATTGCGTACCTGATTTTTGTGTTATTAGTAGAATATTGCAGTACATCATTTTTTGTAATTAGTAGTATATTGCGTACCTGATTTTTGTTATTAGTAGTATATTGCAGTACGTATTTTTTGTTATTAGTAGTATATTGCGTACCTGATTTTTGTGTTATTAGTAGAATATTGCAGTACATAATTTTTTGTTATTAGTAGTATATTGCGTACCTGATTTTTATTATTAGTAGTATATTCCAGTACGTATTTTTTGTTATTAGTAGTATATTGCAGTACGTTTTTTGTTTGTTATTAGTAGTATATTGCAGTACGTATTTTTTTGTAATTAGTAGTATATTGCAGTACGTATATTTTTGTAATTAGTAGTATATTGCAGTACGTATTTTTTTTAGTTATTAGTAGTATATTGCAGTACGTAATTTTTTGCAACTCCTCTTATTCAATTTCATTCAATATAAATATAAGAGGTACAAAAAATCCAAATATATAAAATGGCTAAGGTCGCGACTAATTTTTTTCACACTGTACGGTCCAGACTCTCTTGCTATTGTTTTCTCCCTCTCAATCTGATTCTTTCTTCCTCTGTTGTCGTCTTCTTCTTGAAAGGTTGACCATGTTGCTATGTTCAAATTGATTGGCTCCCAGTTCTCCAATACTCCCAGTTCATCGACACTTTTCACAGTTCAATAAGTATTTTCAATAAATGTAAATTGTAAAGGAAAAAGCCTACATAAAATCGCATGTTTATATAGTTTTCCAAGCTTTTTGTCAACACTATAAGAGAGCATAAATAATGGATAAATAAAAAGAGAGAAAGTTTATAATATGCTATTATTTAGAAAGAAGAGGCTGCACTCAGTAGAGGGGTGAATAAGTGACAGTTATATCATTGTTAACAACGGTATCTATTAGTATAATATGGCACTAAATACATCGACAAGTTGGGGCGAACCGGGAGTGTTGGCGAACTGGGAGTGTTGGCGAACTGGAAGTGTTGGCGAGTTGGGAGTGTTGGCGAACTAGGAGTGTTTTTGAACTGGGAGTGTTTTTGAACTGGGAGTGTTTTTGAACTGGGAGTTTTTTTGAACTGGGAGTGTTGGCGAACTTGGAGTGTTGGTGAACTGGGAGTGTTTTTGAACAGGGAGTGTTTTTGAACTGGGAGTGTTGGTGAACTGGGAGTGTTTTTGAACTGGGAGTGTTTTTGAACTGGGACTGTTGGTGAACTGGGAGTGTTGGCGAACTGGAAATGTTGGCGAGCTGGGAGTGTTGGCGAGCTGGGAGTGTTGGCGAACTGGGAGTGTTGGCAAACTAGAAGTGTTGGCGAACTAGGAGTGTTGGCGAACTGGGAGTGTTGGCGAGCTGGGAGTGTTGGCGAACTGAGAGTGTTGGCGAGCTGGTACTCACCCGTTTAGATTCATTTGCTATCGGATACGTGATCTTTTGAAGAACTTGGCTTAGTGTTGGAGCGGTATTGCTGGCTTGTATCTTAGTAATATCTTGTACCACAGTGCTTTGTATCTTATTATTTAATTCACTTTACGCTATGTTAATGTGATCACATTAAATGACCCAAATTTCATATTTCATATTTCTGATAAATTAGAATTTTTAATGTGATATTTTGACTTAATTAAGTTATGATGTTTTTATTTTATAGTGAGTTGAATCTCTTTGAAATTATTCTCCAAATTGAATTGTTATTTAATTCTTTAATAAATAAGGCAAATTCATTCACAAATTCACAAATTCATTATAATGCAATGCGGACTGAATGATATAATATAAATTAGTCTGCTCTATGTAATCCCTTAAGGTCACCCCTTATATTTCGGAGAGTTAGTAAATTAAGGATTTATTTGCTTACAATGTGTGCAATATTTCAGAGGGTTAGTAAATCAAGCATTTATTTGTTTACAATGTGTGCAAATTTCATTCCATCACACCGTTGTTCTGTAAAACATCACGTCAAACTCAGGTAAACCATAATCTATGTTAATATGTAAGTATATAAGTATGTATATATACCACATATAAACCATATACTTTATATCGTATATTGTATGTAAACAAAGTGATTGCGAACGGTATATTTCGGTTGCTGTGATTCATTTTATTTCTAATCGATGACAACTATAAAACGATTTTTTTGAATTATGGAGCTCTAATGAACAATAAAATGAAAAAACAATTATTTCTTTATTTATTTATAACGATATATGTGTTGAATGTCTTCATCCTTATATACTTATACACATACAAAAATAACGATTTATATCCATGTAAGCCTGGACCAGTGCTAAAAGAATATGACTGCGTGAAATCGCATGAACAGTGGGAGAGGTATATGGAAATTCAATTTAACAATCATACTTCACAAGGCTTCACAATCCTGAATCGAGGCTTTTGCCAGGGTCCCATCTTCCTTCTCACCTTTGTCCAGTCGGCCGTGAATCATTTTGCCAGGCGTCAGTCGATTCGTCAAACATGGGCCTCGTTGAATACATTTCATAATTGTCAACTGCGAACCTTTTTCATCGTGGGATTAAGCTCTAATTCATCGCTTCAGCAAATGTTGCACCAGGAAAGTCATCATTTCGGAGACATTGTACAAGCGAATTTTTACGACTCATATCGCAATCTTACTTACAAACATCTTTATGCACTTAATTGGGTCTCGAATTTCTGTTCGCGAGCACAATTTGTTCTCAAGTGTGATGACGACTCGTTCATAAACATACCAAATTTAGTAGATCTTTTAAGCACTAAATTCGTTAACATATCACACTTTATCTATGGAAAGTTGGCACCCAATGAAAGTCCAATACGTAGAAAGGATTTGCCCTGGTCCAAAAATTACGTCTCTGTTGAAGAATGGAATGCAAAAACGTATCCGCACTATTTCAAAGGCTTGGGTTATGTTATGTCTGCAAATATTATTAAGCCTCTGCTTCTGGCTTCCTATGAGACTAAATTTTTTTGGCTTGATGATGTCTACGTTTCGGGTCTCCTTGCTGAGAAAATAAAAGGTATAAAGAAATTCAACGTTATCATTGGTTACGAATTTTCATGGAGTGAAGATATAATATCTCCTAATGACATAAATAATTGTGTATTTATTAACAACCAATTAAATAGAGTGATTTATTCTGATTGGAAACAATTTTGGGAATGGATATTAATTAAGACTATGAAATAATGTGAATCTCGATATAATTTGTTCATTGTCATTCCTTCTGCACATAGCCTCTACATTCCCAAAATCTCTCTGTTATAGACTTCAAAGAAATTCGTCATGTACAAAATCCTTTCAGCGAAACAATAATTTTGGAAATAATTGTGATTAATTCTACAATAATAATAATGCGTTCTAACTTTAGGATTCCTGCGTTTTTTTTACCTTTGTGAAATTCCTGAACCTTTCAGGACCTTACAAACAGTTCCAGAACATAAATATATTTTGACCAAATGATCAAGGCCAATATTCCGATAATCAATTATATTTTTCAATATTAGTCAAAATCTTGTTTTAAGTTTCAGATAAGTTCAATTAGTTTTAGCTGAACTGAAAAATACAGCCAACAACTAATTTCATCATTCTCCCAATCATATTACGGAAGATGACCTACTTTTTGCTAATCGAACTGAAAGTGTGAACTCAAATCTCTAAACGGTTTAGACATATAGGCGCCCTGCGGAAAAGTGATGGGTATCGAAGTAACGGACTGCGCTTACATTTGGTTTTATGTGCATCATTACTAATTGAATGCAGAACTACAGTAATACTTCTCTATATATATTTAGATAGGAAAAATTATCCAACGAGCTGCGTGGTTACACTTTTCTAACTGATACTCGAGTTCACAGTTTCAGTTGGTTTACTGAACTTATAGACTGGGTAATGCTTCGTATTGATTATATCGTGGATGTATACTATACACATAACCTATAAGTGGTCCACACTAGTGACTTAATTGTTTCCATAACTAATGTGTGGTTGAATTATTAAGGACATATTATTATGGCGGGTATATTTTTATTAGCGGATGATCTAGCCTCTTTAAAATTCTACCTCTTTAAAAGATAACAAAGTCGCATACGGATTATCCGACGTAGACCTGCACGTATTAGTGGAAGAATACTATGGAAGTCGGCGGAATTTGAATCTCAATGTTGTCATTCTCTGATTCAAAGAAAATGGTGAAAGCATTCCTTCAATATCTTGCTGGTAAGATATTTTATTGTTGAGTGTGCAATAATCGAATGTTTATGCATCATTTATTTTTAATGGTAAGCGCTTTCCGGCACAGTGTGCGGGAATTTTTTCTTTCCTGCACAGTGTGTTAATTTTCTTAATGTTAGTAAAAACATCAGTTAATTATTATATTTGAACAATTGTGAATATGAATAATTTTTCACCAATTTAATTTCCGCCAATGTTTCATCAGTAAACATTTTTTACACGGTTGGTCTAATCTACAATAAGTCTACAATAATTTTATAATTAAACAGTGGTAATTTGAATTTTCGATAGCTATAAAATTGATTAAATTGCTGCAATAATCAAT
>JAUZND010070680.1:0-17076 GCA_034780555.1 Coelogynopora nodosa
ATATTTAATAGCTAATTTGACAAATTTTACTATTTTATAATTATACTACTAATTATAACAAAATAACTGTTTATGTTTTAAAAAAATACATTATTAGTCGCACCAGATAATCAGCTCCGATAAAGCAATCTTAAAAAACTATATTGACATAAAAAAAAATTATTATGAAATGTATAGGCACCAATAAATATAAATATAAATTTAATATATATATTATGTACTGTGTGTATATATTACAAAAAAACATCAACACACCCATAGAGTAAGGATAGATTATCCTATATGTATATATATTACTATATATATAGATAGACTATCCTTACCCTATGAACACACCAACTAAAAATTCAGTGTTTTATTCCGTAACTGTACTGAAATTAATAGACAGGCACACCAATTTACACATTTTTGGCTCTCAGACTTTAGGTACGCATAGACTGGTCGGAGTTAACTGTATTTAACATTAATGAATAAAATTAATATTGATGATTAAATATATAATAATTTTTTTAATATTATAACATAAAATAATTAAAGTTCTATTTATTTATTTCTTTAGCGCCAACATTAAAATATTTGGAATTTGTAGGCCAGCTTAGTAAGTAGATATACACTTTTTGAACTACAAATTATAAAATAACAGTAATATAACATTGAATATTTTATAAAGTTTTTATGAATAGCTTTTTTATTTTATTAAATAGCTGTTTAATTATTATGTAATTTTATTCATGGCCATATCGTAATATATATCACTCCAATGCTGAAACTTTAAAATATATAATTTGCTATGCGAAGATGTTATATCTCTGATCTGCCTAGACGGGAAAATTATTTCTAGGCTATGTATCCGCCTAGTCTGAAAAAATGTTTTCTAGGTTATATATATACATAATAACTAATATAAATATGAAAATACTTTTATATATATTATTATTGAATATTGTAAGTTTACATACAATAGTATTTTATTCATGTTTATTATTTTTTCTTTTTCATTTTAAATTAATAAATATATAACTGGTGAATTGGGGGAACACTCCTTTGCCTCTATATATATGTAATATGTTGGTATTCTTTTAGTTTATAACAGTAAATTATTTGGCAGTAATATTTATTTTAATGCTAATATTAGTCAAAAGTATAATATCTATATATATTGTCTAAAAATTACTTACTATATAGAACATGTCTACACAAAGTTAAAGTTCATGAAAAGATTTTATTGTCTAAATATCTTTGTTAAATTTAAATATCATCATATTATAATTGTAAATATTATCATATTATAATTGTAAATATTATCATATTATAATTGTAAATATTATCATATTATAATTGTAAATATTATTATCATATTTTTTAACTAATAGTAATTAAATAATATTTGCATTAAAACAAATATCAATATTATTATCCTCCAAATAATTTATGGTCATAAACTAAAAGAATACTAATATATTTTGTATGTTTTTATAATTACTTTTCTATCTTGAAAATGATCTCTGGTTGAGACTGAAACATAACATTTTATTTAATAAATTATTTTTTTAATACTGGGTTTATTCTACTATTATTTTTGTTGCAAATTAGCTGCTATTATTTCTAATTGTAGTTTATGTTTATACAGTATGGCAAATAACTTCCCTAATCTAAAATAATGTTATATAGAACAAAAATAAAAATCATTAAGCATCTGACTTTCCATGCTAATTGGAGTTAACAGATCAATATGAAGTGCAATGTAATTCTATGCATCATCATTGGGGTCTCTCTGGGGTGTCCTGAAGGACAAAGTGTTTACATAAAAGCCAAGAGCTGTTGCAGCTTTAGAAGATAAAATCCAAAACATGTTTAACAATAATAATATCCCTTCTGATATCTGTCATAAGGTGTCATAAGGTACCAATTCTGAATAACCCAATGCTGCTATTAATAGTAATAATAACTGGAATAAAATTTGATGCCATAAAACCAGTTAAATTTAATTAAATAATTAACTTTTATTATCTGAATATATGTTACTAATTATATTTAAAAATAGAACAGTTGTTTATATTGCATAATCAGAAAAATTAAAGCCTGTTTAAATTTTTATTAAAGGATGCTTATGTTTCATATTTGAACATAATTAGTTATTACAATTGAAAAAAATATGATTTATTAATAGTACTTCTTTTAATTCTCAAGTATAAACTTTCCTATATTTATATGATTTTATTTTTATATATATATAATTTTTTTAATAAAAAATTATTGTTAAGCCTGACTTAATTTTTATCTAATTATAAAAGTAATTATATACCCTCATTTATATTTATATAAAGACATTTTTAGTAATTGTAGGAATTAAATATATATAAAAATATATAATAAAATGTAATTACTATTTTACTTTTTTATAAATCGCTAAACTACCTATACAATTACCTAAGTAAGTTAAAAAAAACATTATTGAATATCTTATCTAAGTGTTATGCACCATTTTTATAAACATTAAATATAAATATATAAAGAAATTCAAATTTTAGTAAAACATCCATTGTAATTTTTTTAATATAATATTGTAATAAGCCATCATATATTTAAATAATGGTAACATTTATTCTATTAATAACAGTTATGATAAACATAACAGTTTTCATGGACTATTATAATAGAACGGTATAATAATAAAGATGATGATGATTCTGATAATACTCATTCTGATCATGAAAATATTAATTCAAATAATGATTTTATAATCCAAAATAAGTCATCCAGAGAAAATTAAATTTTTTTAAAAAGTTTAAATCTTTAGTATATAGGTTAAACTTATACCTATATTTATAAATTCTTTCTTTTATTTTTTAATGAATATTTACTTTAAGCAATGCTTCTGCATGTTATGTAGGACTTAAATATTTTTACAAATAAATTTACTTTTTACTAATTTAAGCCTTGTGGAGTAATCCTAATTTATAATGGTACTAATAAAGGTAATCTGTCAGAATTCTATACATTATTTAGTCTTATTGAATGAATATTTTTTTCATTAATATACAATATAAAAAAGCAAAGACTCTTTCTTAGACTTATTTTCTTTAATGATAAAGTACAATAATAACAGGTAACAAAACCAAGACAATACTAAGTACCATGTCGCTTCAAGAAGTTTGAAGAGATTACTATGACTATGCACCAGGATATTGATATAACTATGCATGAACTGTAAACTAGTAAAGAATGCAATTATTATATTTTTGTATTTATAATGGGAAACATCATAATGGTATTTAAAATGTAGATCTAGCAGCCGAAAGGACAGTTTTGACTCATTATATTATAACAAATGTAATTATAAAGTTTACATTAATCATTATGGTATGGGACACTCATTCTTCAAGTTATTCAATAATAGTTTTCACATGAACTGGCACTATCATGAACAACAATTAAGATATCCAAAAAAACTGAAAATGGCTTAGAATAATCAGGTTGATACAATGACAGGTAAATATGTAAAACAATTATATTATGCTCATTTTCTGGTTCCCGACTAGATCCTGGATCTATTTTTTCATTATAAATACAAAATAATTATGATAATAAAAGCCTATTGCTATTCATGACTATGATCAGGAAAGGCTAAAATCAACCTATTGGATTCCTGTAATGATGATTTTAATATAAAATAACAAAATAGTAATTACCCCTTTGTCTTATTTTTCAATATTCTTAATATCTGTATCTTCAATTATTGTCTTATTGCTAAAGAAAACTTTATGAAATAAGTTTACTTTTGGTGCAACAAACATGTGAATAGCACTGAAGCATATAGATTAACAAAAAATTCATTTAGGTTTTTAACATTACTATGCATTAATAGTTGCTACATATATTTATATATAAATAAATATAATTAATTGAGTAATTTTTTTCTAAAACCTTATTTTCAATTAAAAGATATTTAATTTATTACAACAACATAATAAATATATAGTGTATATAGCAAGTATTAAAATTTGCAAAGTTTTTACTATATGTAACCCTACATATTTTTATTAATGACCGAAAATTATGACATATATGCTATAGTTGCCCATTGTTTTCACATTAGATATCCATGTTCTTATCATAAACATAATTTAAAATACAAAATTGATTTTGAAACAATTATAGTGCACATAACAACAAATAATATTATTTAACTATTGAATTGCTTAATTCTGTAGTTACCTGGTGGTAGATATTATTTTACAGTATGTATCTATATGCTTATCATTTTATGTACAGTTTAATATTTTTGAAAATGTTTTATCATTGAATTTCAAGCATAATAAATTAAAATGTTATACTGTCTTAAAATAATTAAAAATATGTATCTTTATGTTTTTATTACATTATATATATATGTGTTATGTCAGATTTTAATGTTGTCAGTTTCAAACACATTTTAAATTTAAAAAATATTTTTATTGTAATCTTTTACTGAAGATTAGTGTTACAATCGGTTTTTATAGTTATTTAAAATATTATTTAAAAAAAATTAAATCAGCCGAATATATTGCAATTGTATTTACCAATAGAAAAACATAAGGATTACATTAAATCAATATATATATATATATAGTTAATGCTATCAATAATTTCATACAATATATAATATCATTTTTATCACTTGTGAACATTGTGGAAATATTTGATTGTTTTTATAGTTAAGAAATATTCAATTAATGCTATCAATTTTTTACACTTAAATGATTGTATTGGCAGGTATTTTAATTTCATGCATTTATTAAAATATTCTAATTAAAATTGAACAGTACCATTAGAACCCTATCTAGATAGGGTATAGCTTTTAATTGTGCATGTAGGTGGCTGTAAACATAAGTATATTAATTTATAATGTAGTTTGGCTCCTGAAATAAACATAGGAAGGAGATGAAGATGACCTGATTGTGTTGACGAATTTCTGCAACTTTTTTTGAGTGTTGGACATTAGTGTATGGAATTTTAAATATTCACTATTATCAAGTTTTAATTATTAAAAAATGTTGTGGATTCTGTTTAAATTCGGAGTAGGCTAAATGGAATTATAATGTTCACCTATTTTCTTGAATAAAATTAGTTTAGTTACGAAAGAATATGGTATGCAATTGATGGTTGTGTCATTATTTTTAGATTGTAAAGTAAAAATAGATCTATTTAAAAATTAGGTTTCTACATTCAAGATTTATATAAATATAACATTATACCATTTTATATATCTAGTTATTTATATATACTTCTATCTATTAATTTCTACAATTTATAAATTAATTTTTTTCTGAAATGTATATATAATCATTGTTTGAATTTAAAATATATTTTACATGTTTAAACAATGAGTCCGTGTGTTTATAATGCCTTTATTAATGTTATAGTGATCAAAACATATATCTGAAATATATATACAATCTGGATTTTATTCAGAATTGACAATATAAAATATCAGGTTGTTTTTGAAGTCTATACTAATATAAAATTGATATTAACAGGTTGCAATTTCGCACAGAAACATATATCAAATAAAATTTCGTTCATTGATTATTTAATAATATTTTAATTTAGAACATGTATATAGTTATACGACTGTAATCATAACTTATGACTTTCAAAATATTTTTCTTAGGTAAAATACACCTGTAAATCAGAACATTTAACAAAGCAAACAGCAAAAACTTTAAATATTTAACATACATGAGAAATTATAGAGAATCGTGTCCATACAGCTATCAACATATCCTTCATGATTTTTTGGAATACATGCTATATGAGGATTTTAAATGATAATATAGTTTATGCTTGAAAATTATTAGTGTATTAGCCATTATTCCTAGTGTAATTGATGTCATCATTGTTAACTACACTCTGTCTAGAAATTATAGACAATTATATTTTAAGGTTTATTAAGAAAAAGTCAGAAACCAATACGTTTCTGTTGTAAATTCAAAAAAGATTAGTGGTTAGATTTGAGTTCTTTGCCGCTTTTATGGATAGTAATAGTGACATTATTGTAATAGCATCAACATATCTATTGATCAAAATTATTTTATACTTAAGGATACATAAAATTTAAAATATTTATATATTTATCAACTCATAATTAAAATTATTATTTGTAACTTCTAAATTTTTATTTGCACCAATGTATTGGGATCACAGGATATTCATTAAATTTAATTAAACCAGAAAGTGTTTTGTAGTTGATATTTGATCTCATATTTTATTTAAATTATTTTTAGTAAAAATTAAAATACTTATATGTTTTACTCTTCTTAGTCGATCTAAACATGTCAGAAGCCCATCTAACCAGCGAATTATTTGCATCCTCCTTGGAAGTCCTCTACTCAAAACTTAACCAATGTGATTCTAAAACATGGCACATTCATCAATTTGAAGAAAGCAACTTTTCTTCCATAGAAATGTATACTACACAGACAGTGTTGTTAAACTCTTCTTTCAATACAGACAGTACTACAAACTGTGCCGCTGTGTTTGAGGAGGATTATAAACTGAATCATGAAACCAGTTGTAATGACTCATTGAAGCCTCATGCACTTATTGAATATAGAATTGGTTACAGTGAAAGTTTTGAGGTTCCCGTTCTCTACTTGCGAGGCAAAACAGTATCTGGGTCCTGTCTAAGTCTACAAGATATGTGGCAAGTGTTTGAAAGGCAGACAGGCGCCAAAAGTTCTCATATTTTTTGGGAAGCACTGACCCAAGTTGAGCACCCATACCTTCATATACCTTATTTTCAAATTCATCCTTGTAAAACGGGACAAGTTATGGTCTCAGTCAATGTGTCAGAGAAGGACAAATACCTACTACTTTGGCTTTCGGTGTTTGGAGCAATGGTTTCTCTAGATTTACCCATTACTATAGCACTTTAGACACAATTTCATTTGAATTATCTAATAGTTTTATATTTAAAGTATACTTTTAAATTTTGAAAATTAATTTAGTTAATGTTTATATTATATAGAATTTTATATTATGCATTCTATTTAATAACTAGTTTTATATTGTGTAAATATTTTAAAGGTTTTACAATTCACTTCTTAATTTAATTTGGAGTTATATACAATGTCATGTTGAAACTTGTAATTAAATAAGTATTCACAAAAGGTACCAAACATATCAATGGTATAAGTTAAGTTCATGTCAAATCGACAACTTTCTTGTGAAAAAAATATGTATTAATCTGTCAATTATATTGATTTTTGATTTTGTATTTATTTTTTATTATTAAACATTTTTATAGTATGTTTTCTTTTTTACTAATACTATTACCATTATTTTTTCTCTTTGTTTATTGTAATGTTTACATTATCGAAGGCATTTGTATTATATTAATTGATTGATACCATGACAGAACAAAATGTGGTAGTATGCTGCTTCAACAATCATCTAATTACTATTTTTTTAATTTAAGCAATGAACTTGCATTTATGTTTCTGAAATCTAAAAACTTTATTTATGCTCTATATCAATAGAACTCGAAAATCATATTACTAGTTTCAAATGATATAATTTATAAATATTGAACATTTATTAATTTTAATATTGTCTACTATATCTTTAATATAGGGTGATATTATATACACTATAAAAATGTTGTGCATGTCGATTTTCAAGTGTAACGATTTTAACTTTTACAAAAATTTTTTCAGGTGATAACAATTCTTTTTCATCTGTCTCAGAATGGCAACACTCATGAACTCACTTCGTCGTAGTACCTTGCCAAATATTTACACTACGTCACTGGAGCGACGACATTTTGAAAAAATTATTAATCGTCTAGAACAACTCCAACGTCTTTGCACCCTACCAGACTTTGATCTGCCGAAGACGGCACCCAATATTAACTCTATATTGGTGGATCTGATCAGTTTTATTTCATATATTTTGAAGCATAATTCTGGTTCACGTTTTTCGGCATTATCCAAGAACACTTACCTGATAGCTTTCATTCAAAACCTGGAGGAAAAAATTAAAAGTTTCACCAAAAATCTCAACGATAATAAGTCTGACATTAAGGTACCGGGAAGTGCGGCGAGAAAGAAAACCGTATCTACCATTGTTCGCTTCACATATCTGTGAGTTCTTTCTAATAAAGATTTTTTTGTTCATATATATTCTTCTTATTACTTACGAGAGTATTACATATTTGTGTTTAGCAAGTTGTTTGTTTTTGTCGTTTTATAATTTTTTGTTGTTAAATTACACCGTTTTTAATATTTTTTGTGAAAAGTTAAAGGAATTAATTATATTGTACAAGGGGATCTAGTTTAAACATATATTATATGAATGCATAATTTTGCTGTTCGACTGTTACTTTCAGTTTTCATCAACTACAATGGTTTTTTCCAAGTGGTGAATATCGCGTATGTTTAAACTTTCAAAAAGTTGAGGCTCAGCGATGGTGGCTGGAGCATATGTCGGGAAAGTAAGTTGTACGATTTAATATAATCGTTATTATATTCTAAATGTTTTTGTATTTTATATTGTCATTTTATTATAAATTTATGCTCTGCATATGTTGTCATCTACAATAGGTGGTTATCATAATATATATATATATAATTCAAAAGTCATTTCCTTATATCCAATTGATTTGGTATTTTTTCACTTGGTTAATGTGAAGGTTTTTACAATTTAAACAATTTTTAAAAACAATTGATAAGTTTAGTTTTAATGACGTCATCATTTTACAAAAATTAGTTATTTTGTATTTTATGCTGACTCACTACAAACTGAAATATTTGTTGGATATACTTGATCTAAAAGTATGTGTAAATGTATCTTCGATTCCAGTCACGTTATTTAAGTCCATGTTGTCATCATTGATCTAAAAACACAAATTTAATAAATTTATTTATCAGTGTAATATCCTATCATTGTATCTAAGGATAGAAATCAGTTACAGTAGCACTTTCATTATATAAATATATTTCTGATATCCAATACATATTTAATTGTGTTTTACTTTTGAAAAAAATAATTTTTTTTGCTTTATTTTTACTAAACATTTATTTCTTCTTTTTTGATTTTATTTACCATATATGCACTAAATAAAGAAGGAGGTATCAGTTTGATCCACCGCTTTTGATAATTTACTAATCACATCCTACTGCAGATACCATTCTGTTGCTTTATTTATTTATTTGTTACTGCGGGGGCCTACTCTTGATTAGGTATATTTTCGTAGTATACTGAAGAACTTGATAGAGTATAATGCACGACCTAAAATATGCTATAATTGCCGTTTTAATAAAAAAAATTATTGATAACTTTTAATGACACTTTTTAGTAATTGATGACGGCATGATAATCGATAATGATAATGACGACATAATTACACAAAGACTATCGAGCAATTTGATGATTTTAGATTGACTCTTTGGATTTCGAAATGGTCACAAATGTACAGGGAAATAACGGAAAGTCGTATTTCAGGAAGGAAAGTCAATTGATAATACTACTGATACCAATTGATGACGCTACTGATACCAAAAAAACGTGACCATTTTAAAACTATGAAAATATTATTAATCTTTACAATCTGTGTTTCGATGAAGTTAAGCTCTATTCAACAACTGCAGGAACGCTGAAGATTGTGAAACAAAATATGTGTATTTTAACCTCCCATTTGCATTTCACAAATGTATTGATTTTAATCGTACTTGAACTGGCGTGTGTTTAACCAAATTAATTTACATGCCTGATTCATCCAGCATTATCTGATTTTATAATTTATAATATTTTACAAAATCTTATACGATAGTAAATATTTATTGTGTGTAATTATTTTTTACAGGGTGTTTGCTTCATTGGATGAATTTCTGGAACCTTTTTGCGCAACTTTTGACATTACAGGGGCAATCAAAAGGCACAAATTAATAAACGAAGTAAATACGTGCCGCTTTAAGTATATTTCTGCCTTCGAGTTTGACGTATTTACGCGGTAAGTTATGTATCGTCATATTGGCATTCCAGGTAATTAGACTTCAAAACAATTTATTAACTATTGAATTTAATATCGTTTTCAAGTATGTGATTGGGAATGGTTGAACTAACACTTACTTAACTTCCTCTGCAGGTCATGTATCAACAATTTATTTGTGTAAACATATTTAGTCCAAAGGTTTTCATGTCGAAATGGTTGTGAGTGTATATTTGTGTATCGATTTTGGAAAAGACCAATAATCGCATCTGTCAGAACAATTCAGAATGGAACTGAATACATATTATTCTACAATTAAAATAAACATACCTATAGTGTAAATAATTAAATCTATTTATTTTAATTATGTATTTTGCTCCATTTAAATCTACTTATTTATGTCACAGCCACCATATTATTTTTTATGTAGACATTTAGGTAAATATTTGACCTACATGTATATACATAGCTGTTTCTATGTTAATTTCATATGTTATGGAACAAATAAATTGACGGACGTGTTCACTTTGTATTGATTACTTTTGTTTAACATTTAACTAAAGACACTATTCTTCAAGGTTGATCAAAATTGGTATACAATTAAAGAGGGGAGGGGGGTTATAAGCTACTTACATTTATTAAGCATTTGAGAGTTAGCGTTCGAAAAGATTTTTATTTGAACATTTGCTAAATATATTGAAACTATAGCCCTTAGTACATAGTCGAATCAAATGGATAAGAATGAATGCTGAAATATTTAAAGTTTTATGTAGGGGGGTCCCTTGTGAACAACATCAACTTGATTGCCTGTCATGAATCGGTTTGTATATCATCACGGTCGCAATTAATATTTCACATAATTAACTAATATTTCTTAAATAAATTTATTCCTTATTTCATCACTAAGTATAAGTGATAAGGGAATGGACACCAACATATAGCAACCAGAGAAAACAGTTTATAACTTATTATTCAATATCAGGCTCATGGAACTTAATGTACTGAGATTATTGAAAATATTAATTGTAAGATTCTAATGTTAAAATATTTAAGTCTGTTTATTGAAAGTGGTGACAGCTTAAAAGGATTTTTCTTAATGGCACGATACGATATTATTTCAGCAAAATAATTGCTGCTCCTATCCTACATCATTCCATGATTGATTGCAGATTATGTTCTAGTCAGATATCTGATCTGATCAAAGTATCTCCTAATTGATTGTTAATGCCCCAAATGCAATACTTAAACATAGTATTAAAAATAATTCGCTTAACCCTGTCTTGTTTATTTAATACGAAATAACTAGACGTTTTTGGAACAACGCCTTATATTGGAACAACGCCTTATAACGCCTTTTGGAACAACGCCTAATGATACCCAGCCATGTGTGTTTCATTCCTTATTCCAAAATCTCGTCCATATACCACAGTGGTGATCGATAACACAGGTTTAATATGTTGAATGAGAACAAGGCCGAGAGTTTTGAACACGATTGTGTATGTTATTCATTACTTTTTATTTCAGTCTGTTTTATGAATTAATGATGTTTCTGAGTTAAACTTATGTTTTTAAATTTTAGTCTGTTCTCCCCCTGGTCTAAACTAAGTCAAATCTGGCACGATTTGACAGTGTTGCATCCCGGATATCTATCCTGTGCCACGTATGAGGATGTTCGCCATTTTCTGGAGACTAAGAAGGATCTACCGGGCACGTAGGTTTTGTTTAGTTTACTTTGTTTTGTTTTGTATATATTAAAATAATAGAGTGTTAAACTATTGTTATTATCTCCTTGATAACTATGAACTTGCACTTGACCTCCAATACATAGGCCCGCGTTAACATGCTGTTGTCGAGTGTCTGTAAATGTGCTTTACAGTTCTCTATGTTATATTATATATATATATTAAATTTCGTGTTTATATAGATGTAATAAAAAGATTGGCTGATTATTTTATCTCGAAAAATACCAATATTATTTAAAATGAGTATTTTATTGTCTACATTGGAGCTTTTATAACCTTAAATCACTACGCTTTATTAGCTATCAGTTTGTCGAATTGTTATTTAAGTTTATATAATATATTTTCAATATGTATTCAAATATTTGCACCAACTCTCAATTTAACGTTTTAAAATGTTCAACCCACATGTTTCACATGCTCCACAAAACGTGTACAGTTTTAAATAAATATTCTATTTTGTTTTTAGATAGCTTATAAAGAGTAGTGATTTAGGATTCTGAGAGCTAAAATAACCGCTATTTTTTAAAAAGTTTTTATAATCAGAAAATCTATTTATTAGATTCAATAAAACGAAAGTAAAATAATTAATTCCTCTTAATTTTTAAACAGTTTTTATATACAGAGCTCTCAATTTAGACTAATGTTATATATGAGAGATCAATAAATATTTAACATTTTAGAGATTAAATAATTTCAATGTTAATTAAGAAACATGAATTATGAAATTCATTGTAATTAACCGACATAGCTGTTTTTTACGTTGTCGGATAAGTTGACAGTATAGGTCGATTTCGATCACATTGAAAGAATATTGTAATATTCCTAAATTTTTAAATGTAATGTTTCTATATTTTTATACGATATTTTGAACACGAATGATATCGCTTATATAAAAGATTATACACACTTTTATATTATTTATTAACCCGATCTTTCAAACGCGTCTAATTTAGTAGTGGTGCAGATCAGAGTTCCTATTTCGTTATGTATTATACAGAGCAACGTAGTCTCTTTATATTATAAAGTTAGTACACGTCTACAGCGATTTAATGAGCTTTGGAATTATATCGAGTATAATAAATATGTTACAATTTATCGAATGAAATTGTAAAATTCAACAATTATACACTTTGACTATACATTCAAGTGTTAGATCAATGTGTTTATTTATTTACCCCATATACAATATGATCTACCGTCAAGACTCTGTCCATAAATTGGATGAGATGATTGCTCTATTTCAATTCATCCGACATTAAATCTCTATAATACCCGCACCTGTACAATTCTTGTTTCTAAATAATATGAGTTCATCTAATTGCTTGACAGATTCCTTGATGATATGTAATTTTTTTTTCAAATTAATTCAAATCTACTGAACTAAAAAAGTGTTAATGTTTCTTAACCCGGTTACATGAATCAAGGGTTCAATGAAATTATTGGTTACAATCCTTAATTTAAACGTTTAAAATTTCACATATAAGTTCTAATAATAACATACCAAATAATTCTACGCTTGTGTATAAGTAAGTGTTATAAAATATTAATTCATTAATTTAATATTTTTATTTTATTACCTTAAAAAATATATTATTATTGATTAATTTAATGATTAGCATCTAGAATATATTATATCTTGAATATAATTTACGCATTTTCGTATGTCGAAGGAGCATTATTTAACTATTGAAAAATAGTATGAAAATGTCACTTCCAGTCGAGCATTTATTCCTGTTTGATCTGAAATTAAGTTTTAGGTGAAATGTTTGCCTGGATTGTTGATCATTCCTTAACAACTTGCAGCGATGCCAGTTAACAAGGAGTCATTAATTGGAGTAAACTTGTGCATAAGTATTCAGTATACTAGTACATATACAATTATTATAGAACACAGATAATATGGACCTCCTGGTGGAAATTATGCGGAAGCATCATAATTATGTACAGTTTAGCGACGTGTTGTTAGCGGTTTGAATAGCCAACTGAAAATCAATATAATATTTATTCTCGTTGTTTATAACGACCGCAATCGCGATCATGGTTGGCTTTTGTGTTAACATGAATAGCAAATAAGCATAAGCGATGTGTATTGCACTCAGTTGTGCCTACCTATTTAAATCTTCATGGTGCCTACCATAGATATATCACTCTTGAGTTTAATAAAAATTGGTTAAATGAATGAAAATGGAAGAGATTATGTAATTATTATTGAACCATAAAACGTATGGAGATGTTTTATTTTTGTTATAATATTTTATTGTTTATAATGGAGCTTTCACAATCCAAACTAACCATTTTTAATGATACTAATTTGGTTTGTTTATTTATTTATAAGGAAATATTGTTATAAGGATATATTTGTATATGTAGTATATTATTTATAAGGATATACGGTTATTTAAATTATTTTGGAAATTATCAATTTTTGCCATTTATTAATATTTTGTTTTTAAATTTAATATATCCATGATATTATATAAAACTATTGCTAATTAAGTTTGCATAAACTGAATTTATTACCGTGGACATTATTTAATGTAGTTTATTTAAAGAAGACAATAGCGGTAGTTCACGTTCAAGTTAGTTAGTAGCAGCCAATTAGCAGTCAGGGGGCACCAAGTGGCACGAAATTCAATTTCGAAAATTGAATCGATTGTAATCGACGCTGAACTTTGCCAACAATACAATAATTGCAAACAATCTCAACTCAGTATTACACAGTATTATGGACAAAATAATATTCTTACATAATATTATCAGCTTTATCACCGTGTGCGAACACTTATTATTGATTCTACACATGGTACATTAGGCCCGTGAAATAACAATACTTATATTTGTTCTGCCTAATTTCAATTGGCGTAACATTTGATTAAATCATTTTAAAAACCACTTTTTTTATACAATAAAATAATTTATATTATTGTATTATATCATGTATCAATTTTAATATTAACTGTGTAACCATGCAATGGAATTGTGGTGAAATATAGTACATAATTTCAACGTATATATAATGTAAAATTTAAAAAATCAAGTCATAAACGAAAAAAGGTAGAATCTTACGTACATAATCTGTATACTAATTGCAGATGCGATAATTAACGTTTCTAATAGTTTTATCAATGTCGAAATTATAAAGCTTATTTTGCTATTTATAACACAGTAGCGGATACGAGGGGTAGGGGTTAGGCGGTTTAACCCCCCTCGGGTTTAAGACAAAACAAATGTATATCAATTTATGTCAATTAGTATTTTAATCATACATGTATCATCTTAAAAATATATATACTCGATACATGCATTACATAATAACATTTGATATAGCTTTTCGTGACACAGGTTTATGTTGAAAAAGTTGGGAAAAAATGAAGTTCTGATTTTCGAAAAAATTTAACCGCATTAGGTAAAAACTCCTGACTTAGGAGAACAAAGGATTCAATAATTATAATTTTATATGCCTTTAGATGCATTCTAAGATATAAATCACAAAAAATGTCAGCGTAACACGTCGGCTGAACATCACGTCATACGCAGCAGGAGATTGTTCTGAACCTCAACGCAGCAGGAGTTTGTTGTCCCCCTCAACAAAAACATGTATATGCCCTTGATCAACACCATAAATCACTCTTAGCAAATACGATAAAATACTACCATTTCTTTATGAAACATAATGTGTGCGACGAAGTCTTTTACGATATCCTGTTTAATATTTAAAAATGTGTACCCATTGGCTTTGTGTTTTGTATCAGCTATGTGTTTCGAATGAGCTGCACTTCACTGGGTTTTTGGTCGATTGGGTATGTCAAGGAGAACGGTGAGGTCGCCCAGACTGTTGTCAAGCACAAGTCGATTATCGATGCTCTTATTGACGGGAAAAACAAGGAATCGTGAGCTGCCTCTTTTCATCCCTTCCTTACATCTCGCTTTAGAAATATATTAACATATATGATTGTGTAAATGTTTTGATGATTGTGTTATTTAGATTTCTAATGAATCTTTAAATTATATTTCATCTGGTCAATCAGTTTTTTTTTCTTTGCTTCATGACAAATAGTTGTCAGACTTTAATTTTGAGATTTACCTTTGTATGTAATATTGTACAATTCCTGCGTTGGTATATGTAACTTTCATTGTAATATATTGAGGTAATTTTAGCATAGGTCTACTTACTATTCATTCTGCTTTATCTATAACGAAACAGTTTATGTTAGAGATATCATGTTAACATATATTGTATTGCTATAAGGTAATTATATTTATTTTGATGGATTATGATAATATTTGTGTTAATTATACTGGCTAGCAAAATATATTATGTCGACCTACCAAGTTGGTTGTCAACCCATTGATATTTGCCATTAATTAAAATGTAGGCCCATTAGTGCTTTATTTTTCAATATACTTTATTTTACTAATTTAATAATTCGCCTTAAATCATTATAGGTTACAAAGGTTAAAATATAGAATTTTTGAATTAATCGTCTGAAAGATTCGTCACCCCAAGCCGTAAATGAATTATATTATTTTTATATATTAGGAAGCAAAAGTTTGTTGCAAATGTATTGTCTGTCCAAACATCTTATAGGACTCTACGTACTTAGACGACAGTGTATAAATATTATAATTTAATTGCTTTATACGGTTAATACTCATTTTCATAGAAACGCACAATTATATAATATTGAGATTAATAAGAATTATATAATTCCATAATAACAATTTAAATATTAGATTTGAATAAATAATAAAATTGTATAACATAGAACAACATAATGCTATACATTAGTATTCCTAACTAATTTCTGAATATGTATTTATAAGCAAACCATGTCATGTTTTTAGAAATTTGAAAAATGTCAGACAAAAATATCAAAATGATCAGCCTCTTATAGTTGATAATTCTGCCTTCAATTTTCAATAAAAAGTTTATATAATTTCTACTTTGTTAAGAATGATTATAATTTTTTAAGACTATTGATTTCAGGGATTGGTTTGAAATTCAATTTAATTTACCTATTATTTTTTTATAATTATCAATTTAAATTGTATTCTCCATTTTAAACGCATTTAAAATTGATTTATAGGTGAAGAGCATTAGATTCTGAAGGGGCAAAACATAAGCCAAAGCTGAATTTTTCAGGAAACATTCCCAGTACCATTAGGAACAACATATCCAAAATCCCCGTGAATCCTACTGGAGTTTTTCCAAAATCAAAGATGGCGTCCAAGATGGCCGCCAAAATATTAAAACTGTTATATCACCGCTTAAAATCGACGTAGCTTTACAATTTTGATGGCTACATACACATTTATTAGGGAATACAACAAACATTTATATAAGGAATACAACAAAACATGTTC
>JAUZND010070691.1:0-17072 GCA_034780555.1 Coelogynopora nodosa
GAAGCTATCTTGGAATCTAATTGGAATATAACTGTTAATATTTGTTTTTTTCTTGAATTTAACTAACTTTCAAAAGGAGATTATAAACATATGGCCACAGGTAGATAGATCGGATAGCAACGGTAACAACTCCGAGTTATTTGGTTACAATTATTTTAGTATTTTGATTATGAGTCATGCAACATTAATGTTTCCATTTCATTTGTATATATACTATAATACACCAATCGTCTGAATTTGCAACAATATAATAAATTTATTATATGTTTATGTTCTGGTGATCATTGTTTATGAGCTAGGGGAGTTATTACTATATGGAAACCCGATAAAATCAAAAATTTTAATTTGTTACATTTTAACATTAATCAATAAAATGGCATATTTGCTTTAAAATCTTTTGTTTGTGAAACAGCAAATTTATCAAGAAGTTTATTCGATTATTTTGTATTATTTAATAAGAATCATAATGATATAGTACTGTATAACCAAATAAAATGCAGCTGTATACATGCAGCTTTATATAAATTTAACCTAATATATACTCTTAACCTTGATAGTAAATATTTTTCGGTAAATTCGATGAGGTAATTCAGAAATATTCAATTTGTATGATTTATTTACAAAAGCAAATACAATAGTATCGTATATAATGACATCATTATTTTGTTAACAAGTAAATGAGATATATTGTACAGTTAAGTATAAGATTGTGTGGTTCACAATTACTGTATATCTACAAATATGATATGACTATAAATGCATGAAACCAAAAAAGTTAATGCCGATAAAAGTAATTGTCATTAATAAACAAAAATACGATATGTATATGAAAAACGTGTGACTGGGGGTGTTTAACTATATAATAAGTAATTTTACAATATAATTGGCTCTTTTGGGAAACAAAGAGAGTTTACGTAATAGTATTATGTAAATTATTTGTATCTCACATTGGTTTTAGTATTATTGTACTATATTCTCAAAGCTGAAATTATTTTTAAAACATACATTTTTATAGTACAATATGTGGTTCTTATTTAATTTATAGCATTCTATATCTGAATTTTGCGTATATATTCTTACGTATACCTATATGCTTAATATTACATTGAAGATAATGTAATTGTATTGGAGTAATTAGCATATCAATTCGTTTACAAATATAGCCGCGTTCAATTTTTTCGGTATTTTAATGTGTCACATAAAATGTTTTGTAACTTTAATTAAGGGATTTTAGTTTTTGCGTTTCTTTTTAATTGAAAAATAGTTGTTATAATATTGATATGCGTGTGAAAGATAACTTCTCTCTGGTGAACAAATACTATATAAGCCCTAACAGGACAAACAAACTATTTGGTTTTAAAGTCATTTGTTGCATCATTGACAATAGTATTTTGTAATGTGTACAGTACAGTTATTGCATAAAACATTAAATTTAGTTGTAACACGACATTGGCAACTTTTGACCTCCGTTATGTTTTGTGTAATATGTCCACGACCGCAACACATCGTATGACAGTGATCAGGTACGTGTTGTTCAACATTCAAGCGACACGACCTAAAATGTTTAAAGAATGAAATATTAATAATTATATTAGTATTTACTGAATATTCGTTTCGTAATATATGAAAATAGCCTTCATTATGAGTGGAATTTTGTTATAATAAAGATGAATAATGCGTTAATTATTCATATATTCTTTAAAGAAGGAAAAATGTATTCATTTGATTATATTTCTTTAATTATTTACATAGCTGATAGCGAATTTTCAAATCTAAAATAAAAGCATAAATAAACAACTTTTTGTAAAACTATAGATGCGCAAATGAATAAATATAATAATTTATTTACTATAAGGAAGACATATATATATATATAAATATAGAATTAGTATTTTTGTGGTAAATGTTACAATCTCATTAACACCAAAATTTACCTATTACATCTGTGTTTACCTGCATGTGAAATATTTGATTATGCTATTTCACAAGGTGCTTTTCATATTTTTGTTCAGTAATTTTAGTATGTGTTTCTGTTCACTTTTTTCTTATCACTTTTGCAGATTGTTAAATAATAATTATACATGTTAGGCTACTTTTATTTTATTGAAAATGAGTTTATAAATATTCCAAAACCATCACTATAATCATGAAATATAAAAAATATAATTCCATTTGCTGTACCTTCCTTTTGTCCCCGCTGATCCTACTCGACTATCAGGTTCGCAATAGTCTGGAGAATGTTCACTATATACAAGGTCCAGAGGTTCCACTTGCTTGTTTGCCGTAACACCATTCTCAAATGATGACGAAACGAGTTTACCATTTCCGCCTCCACCACGCCCAAGTAGAAAAACGTATTTTGCTTTCTGAAAAAATGCAAGTAATTAATATTGTAAAATTTTTTAGTAAATATCAATTAGAAAAATGTATATATAATTTTTTTAAATCTTAGGCCTAAGGATGTTAGTGACGTATCCACGGGTGGATGCTCTGAGGGCACACGAACCCGGTCATCTTACTTTTATAGATACCCTTTTATTAAAAAAGTTAAAATTCAATGTAAGAAATAAGTTTTTTCCCTAATTTTCAATAAAATTTTCACTTAAAAATTTCAATGTAACTTAGATAGGCCGTGAGTATCCCCATTAAAATATTTCTGGATATGCGAATGGACATGGTATGGCCAAATACTGATAGTGTTCACACTCAGTATTAATGAATTATGTTCTTGAATAATGAGAACCGATGGAATATGCATCCTTCATTTCATTAAATTTTAATATTGTATTAAATATTTATCAATCTGATGTTGGAGAAAATTGTAGCAATTGTTAAATAGTTATCTTCGATTAATTAAAAAAATAAGCCAGGGATTACTTTAAGTTACCTTAAAAATACTTTAAAGTTATTTAAGAATATTATAGTAGTCCCTGAAATAAGCATTATATTTTATAGAAGTGCGGTGAATATTTATTGTAAGTGATTATATTATTTTTAAATGTATAGGCTAATAATTTAATATTTCAATCACAAGTAAATTTATTATACTTGTCAAATTTATTGGTATTCAATACCAATAAATAAAATTTATAGTTTCTTATATAATAATAAATATATGATCTTTCAAATATGTTTGGAAAATACACACCATTAATAAAATAATTTTTGCGTCGAATACCCCATGCATTTTTTTTAATGTTACTCTACTAAACTAAAACTAGATTAGATCTGTCCAATTTTGACATTCCGAGTAAATTATCTCCACGATGGTCTAGCGGTTAGGATTCCTGGCTTTCACCCAGGCGGCCCGGGTTCGACTCCCGGTCGTGGAATTTTTTGCACAAAATTTTTTTTATGCACATTTATTGAAAATCATGTTATTATAATAATATTACAATTCGATTTAATTTAATTTGTTGATTATAATTATTGTTTTTTAGCATATTAAATATATTTTACGGGCAGTTTTGGCTATAGTTATATTATTATTTTAAATATATTATATGCTACTAGAAAATATATAGTAGCATAATACTATAAAATGTATTATTAAATATATTATTTTATATTCAGATTTACGAATTTTATAAAACTATTAGGTGTAATTCAATTTCAATTAAATGTTGTGTTTTTTTTAATTAATTTATCTATGTAAATATTAATATAGCAATAAATGTTATATTTTTTATTAAAGAAAAACATATGTAAAATAAAAACACTAAAACAACATCTTCTATGCGGCCTATTTAGTATTAGTTACTGCTAATCGCTTTTTTATACAATAATTAATAACATAAGCAATAATTTTATGATGAGCATTAATGATTATGCGTTCACATCATTCAACGTGTTCCAATTATATTTTAACAAGGGCTAACCTATTAATAACAATTGTAATATTTACACATTCCGCGCACTAATTCCATGATGTTATAATGAGATTGCGAATTTATATTTTTAATTCGATGTAAAATGTTATTGAGTAACATTTTTTGAAAGTCATTTCATATTGTTTACAATGAGTTTGGATTGCATCAGAACCAAACCACAGAACATAAAAAACCATATAAAAATATAACTAGATATTATAGTAATTTTGTAAAACATAGATTTTTAAAAAAGAAAATGTTTACGTAGGCTAGTGTACGAAATAAATTTAAAGGGAATAAAACTTTACTGTTAGCTACTTTTTTATAGATGCAAATAATGATAGAAAAAAAGTCATAGTTTTTCTTTTCAAAAATGGTCATTTTGTAGCTTTTAGTGTCAATTAAAAATAATCAAATTAATAATTTTGTACTATTTGTTCTAAAGCATAATTATTATCATACGCGTAAATATTATGATGGATGCGTCACCGTGTCCCTATATACTACTCCCAAAATTGGTAACAAAAAATTAAAATGTTAACAATTTTATATGAATTATCTTGTTATTAATATCATATATAAACATAATAATTTTCTAGTTACTGTAATTCTCCATGTTAAATGTTCATTTATCAAATGTTACAACTATAGCAAGTGTTGTCAGTATTTATTTTGAATTATTTATGATGAAATAGTTTAAGCCTAACATATACAGTACGTATAATTTAATTATTCTATTGCGCAGTTCCATATATTGAACTTGTTGAAATTCAGTATATATATTAAAGTCAGGCATCCACTCACAAGATATTGCTGTCTAAGTAAAGATTTTACATCTTCCGTATCAATACGTTTGAGTCTGCTAAAGCATATCCTGTTTGCGCAGCTTCCGCTAACACCCATGCACTTGCAAATTGTTTTTCGGTGATATTTCATTATCTAAAAATATTAAAAAAAGAATAACGAATATTAAATAAAAAGTAACATATTTTAATATTACATGTTTACCTAAAGATTAATTACAATTAGCTGTAAAAAAACTTTTAAAAACGTTAAAAAAACATTGTTTTAAAGGGTGATAAATATAATGTAGTCACAATTCAATAAAACCAGCACAATTAATTATAATTAACATGGGTTTTATAGTATTTATAGTTATTTAAAGATTATAAAGGGTAACTCCAAAATTAATTCAACCTGTAGGCAATCGTTAAATTATTATGTTAGAGTGATTATAAATTGATATCATGAATAAATATTATTCGTGTACGTACTATTTTTTTCTATAAAAATATATTTGAAGAATTAAAAATATTTTAATTTACATGCTATATCTATATTTTTAATATTACTAATATTAACTTATAATTTAAAAATACTAGTGGAAATTAGCACAACATGAAGAGATATTAAATTATTTAAGAAATAAGTTCAATCGCATTATTCTTTTTCTTGTTGAATTTGAGTCTAACTGTGTGATGCTATTTATAGCTAAATAAGAACTTGAATAAATCGTTTCTACAGCATTTCTTTATAAATAAACCGCAAAAAAGCTTGAAATATTTGAAATACTTGAAACACTGGACATTTATTAATAATTGACAAACAAATAAGTGTGTTATGTATAGGCCTACATGTTTTAAGAATAGCTTTCTTGTTTTGTTTATTTAATATAAAATAGAATAACTTATTTTTATAAATAACTTATTTTTAGAAATGTTAGGAATATTATTTAAATAAAAGTCAATGGCTTTGATTAAATACAAACACATTCAGAAAATTATTAATCACGAACGAATAATTTTAAATTTAAGAACCAAATTTGCGTTTATTTAAAATAGATAACAAATAAAATAATGAATTATATTTATATCTGTTTAATTCTTAACTGTTTTAGGTTTCTGTTAAGAAAAACATAATCGAACATCAAGGTTATAAATAAAATTTAAAAAGATTATATAAAATTTAAAAATTAGGTAAATTTACTATTTTATTTGGCGGTTTGAATTTTTTAAATCAAATTGGCATTGATTTGAATTGAATTTATTCCAAAACTCATAAATAAATAAATGTCAAGGCTTATTTAATACAAGAAGAAAAAGGTTCACCTGAACGCCAACTTTGTAGTTGTGTGACTTAATGAGCCGGGCAATCTTGAGCGGCCGCTTCTTCCGTCTTCTACGCTGTTTCAGCTTGGTCATCGACTCACCGCCACTACCACCCCGGGGGGGCTGTTGCCGGCGCTTCTTGCGACTTCGCTTGCCCGCCCCCCTCCGTTTCCGGTAGCCGAGGAAGTCCTGTGCGTACAGTTCCCCGGTCTCCAGGTTGTCTGAGCAGCCACCCCAGCGGTGATTCTCGGGCGCGGTCATCTTGCCTATGCTGTCCAGGCCGCAGTAGCAGTGGGTGATGAGGCTTTGGGAGCACCGGCGAGCGATCTCATAGACGACGGCAGCGCTGCTGAATGCGTGGACTACCGCCTGTTCACGGGTGTCTGTTTGGGTGTGGATGGAGGGTGGAGAACGTGAGATGGTAAGATGCTGGTGTCTTTTTGCTGTGTTATTGTAATACTATCAGTGACAAATTTTAGAGAAGCCCTTCTTACGATGTCTCCTTATTTCCATAAGTGTACATTGTTCATTGTACATTTTTCTTTCTAAATCCTCAATACTCTCTATATAATCATGCATTAACAATTCAAATAATAGTGTGAAATTGATCGTCAATTCTTAAATATGTTTAAACATTTTATTCTATAGTCAGTTAATCTATTGATTTTTCCTGCTGTCGATTAAGAAATATATATGAGCCTGCTGAAGTTTTCTGATTAACATTCAATAAATCATTTACTATTTATTTATTAACTAATAATGCCAAGAATAGAAATTATAATTTTATTTTAATATTTAATAATTTTATTTATTAATAACTAATACTCAAATAGGAAACAGATAAACTTGACATTTAAGATATATCGTAGTGAATTTGGATGACCATTTAAATACTCTTATGAATCGAAACCTATTTTATGATATATTTTATTAATTATGACTGCGTAACATAAATTAATAAGATTGTTGTCTTGAAACGTTTTGATTTGAAGGTTATCTTATTCTGATGTCTATAGGTTTTAATGGAATTATTAAAAAAATGTATTAAGGATTTTTTTATAAAAAATATTTGCTAAAAATGGACATTTATTTTTACCGACAAAAAGATATGGTTGTCACTACATATAGACGAATGCCAAAAATTAGTACATTCTCTGTATGGATAGTCTCGCCGAAAATGTAATGTTATGGCATTTTCTGTTATTATTTGCTATCTAAAATTTTGACATAATAATATCAGAAATGAAAATGACAATATAAAAATACTTTAAAAAGAATTGCTTAGAAAAATAATATTTTACATTTTTTTGTAAATTATTGAAATAATCCTTTTTAATTCCTTTTGAAATAATGTTTTAATTTATTATTTATAATTAACTTACTACAATTGTTTAGGATATTTTTTGTTATTAACATCAATTGCATGTTGGTACTAATTACATATAATATCGTAAATGGTTTGAGTGATGTAGGTGGTTTATAAACGAGATATATCTATAATATAGATGAGATAGTTTAGATTAAATGTTTAAAATATGATGTTCACTAAAATGCTGTATTAGAATTTAAAAATTATAGTTTGTCATATTTGATAAGTTATAATGTTTGAACACCCGAAAATATCTGATATAGGTTTTTTAAAGTTTTTTCTAAAATTATACTTAAGATAATTGTTGTAAATATATATAATTAGTCTATAACGACATCAATTGAATTGTGATTATTATGAAATAAAACGAGAGTTGATCATTATAATATTACAAGTTTTAGCGAAATATGTTTTAGCAATAAACTTATGTTAAAATACAATTGATTTCATTTAAAAAACTGTAATATCTTGTTGATTCACATAATTTATTCGTCATTATTATTTTGAACAAAATCAAATTTTGCTAACATTACTTCCAATATTTATTTCTAAATAAACAGAGTTGGTTTAACACAAAATCGACAGTATGACATATTATATTATTATTAGTCATTCACTCTCTTAGTAATCTATATTTGGTTCACAAAAACAAGTTGAAAACTACTATCCAAACCAAAACCAAAAACATATATAGGACGTTTATATATTTCCTATGTTTAACAACCTTTAGGTTTATTAATTAAATATTGAATTGTTCCATTTATTTGGGTCATATTGATCATAAGCAATAATTGTATATTCATCGGTAATGACATATAATGTATAGTTGTCAGCATATATATAGTAATATTCGACTGCAAACCGTATGAAAATTCGATCACGTCTTCATATGCTAAATTTATTTATTTACACTATGTTGCGGTAAGTTCTGGCAAATAGATAAATTATTTTACATTGGCAAATACCCCATTAAAGTTGAATTTGCTGCGTGAGGTTTTTTAGCATACATGGTGTATGTGTGTCGAGTTATTTCACTGTCGAATCGTTTATCTCCAACTCTTTGGTTGTGAATGACTACTTTAATTTGTACTATAGATACACTATGAATGAAACGTATGTAGTACAAGAGGGACGTTTTTTATTTATATAAAACTATGGATATGCGCATTATATGCTTTTTTGAAAAGTAAATTTATGTTTACATTTGAAAAGTAAATTTAGAAAAATAATATATCGTTAATGATTATTCAGTAAATACATAATTATTACATTGTGAGAGCATATAAACATAAAACTTGGTACGGTATTTGCAATGGTATATCGATCGTATTAATAATTATATCAACATTATACATTCACGTATTTAGAAATGAGAGGAATTGTCACGCAAAACTGGTTTCATTTTGAAAACTATAATTATATGATATTTTAGTTTTCTGTTTTCATGAAGTCTTGTTATTGTAATTTTATGATTTTTGAATTAATTATTTTGACTAATTTCAATTAAATTATTTAAAAAAAGTGTTTCTCTATTGCACAAATGGTTTACATTTTTATAAATAACCGATATAACCTAAAACGATGATGTCACAAATTATTATTTGTTTGACGAAATTTAAATAAATTTGATTTTATGATCTTCAACTTTGCTAAAATAGATAGAACAGATTATAAAAAGTTATTTAGACTTTTATATTATTAATGACGTCATGATTGTCACGTGTGTGTGCGTGTCAAAATTATTTTCGGATATACATTTTTTTGACATCAATTCCATAATTGTATTAATTTGACCCTCTGTCAGGCTAAATTTTAGGATGTTGGGTGTCAAATATTATTTAATTTTAGTGGATCTCTCTTATCCCGACCATACACCCTGGACTCCGTCCATTATTAAAACATATGCCTGCATAACAATTTTTGTTGTTCTTGATAAGTTGATTTTTATTATTTTGAGTTATTATATTATCTAACGACTATTTTGATAATTGCAGTTTTACTAATTTCAATATTATTAGTAAATGTGACAATATTATCTATCTATGCTACCAACCTATTGTGCTAATAAAAAGAATCACTATATTTATATAGACAAAACAATATAAACATTATACAAACTAACTTTTTTTGAGATCAGGAGTGACATGTGGCATTCTCTGAACATTTGTGCAGTTCCAGCGGCGATCCTCAAACACTTTGGGACAGTAGAATGCAACGGCCTGAGAGGCTTTGAATATTGCGTGCATCGCGAAGGACTTTTTGTCATCCCTACAAAACAGCATCTGTTGTCGCCGAATACCGAATCCTTTGGCTCTTTTGCACTCCATTTGCGAGAAATTCTCCGTTTCTAGCTTGACATCCCGATTGAATCGGTAGAGTCCGCTACATGTAAGATTGAGACACAGAGGGTTTATTTTACTGCAAAACACTCCTTGCATAATTGGCTTAATATTAAACACTCTACACTTTGTAGTTTTGTATAATTCGACTACTACTTTTCTATGTATTATCATACTTCTTCAGTACTGATCTATTAATACCGATGGTAAATATTAACTGTCCTATATATTTCCTTTTTCTTTAAATGAAATTTTCAGTAGAACCACCGAGGTAAAATATATCCTCGAACTGGCATTGGGAGTGGGGGTTAAATTAATACCCACATTTTGAACAAGATATCTTTTTGAAATATTTTCAGAACTGTTTATTGTGTTTTTGTTATGGAAAAATATTTAAAAAATAAAACCAATAAAAAATTCGCATTAATTTAGTGAGAGGTGTATTACCTGAATGATAAATCTTCCCGAAACCGATTTTGATAAATTTCTGACATAATTAGTGTTTTTTGTGAATGTGTCAATTTTGTTTATAACTTATAATCTTTCAAATATTATTATCGCTAGAAAATGGAAATGCTGGCCCAAGCACAATATATGGTTATTTTTATTGTATAGTTTTAAATTATGTTAAAAATTACACACAAAATCAATCAATAATTTGGATTAGGTAAATATAAATGAAAATTAAATATACTATTAAGAACCTAATTTATCCTGGACAGCCAATAAAAAATAATCCAGTTCGGTTGAATGCTTTCTATAAGTGTCACTTTCAAAAAGTGTTTATCATTAAATATTTAAAAAAATACAGTATAATGTGGATGCCTATTTTACTGATTATATTATTTATATAGGAAACATGAACTAAGGTAGTAGCCCTTTTAAATTTTTTATAATCTCGATACCTACTATTATGCAATTATTATTTTTTAATATTCGCAACTCTTAAAATATAAAGTTAAAAAATTGACTACAAATTGCAAAAATAGCAATATGTGATCGACAGTATAGCAAATTTTAGCAGTGCTCTTTAAAGTGATCCCTGAATGAAATATAAATATATATTTTTTGATAAATAATTAAACATTCATAATTTCACTGTATAGGCCTACTAACAAAATAATTGTAGCTTAATACAAAATACCATTCAATATATAAATTTTGTTTCAAAGAAATATTTTTTCGCAATATTTTTACAATCATTTTTATAAATTGTCAATCTTTGAATACGCTTTTACACTTTTTAGAAATTATGTTTACACAAAAATACAACGTCCAATTCTCCTCCCCGGCAGAACCAGCCTTAAGATATTTGAAACATTTTGTCTTAAATCATGAACTGTTGTAAAATTAAATAGTGACATTTAAAAATCTTTAAAGAATGTTCTGTAGATATGCCTAATTGAATATAACCCAACGAAATTAAGGCTTGTAACTGAAATTTATTGCCCTCTCTGTGTATCAGCTGAGAAACCTCTCAGCTGTCTATGATGATAGCTTCATCGGTATAGCTTTGTAATCAAATTTTATGATTTAATGTTTTAAGATAAGTTGAATTTTTTAAGCAAGACCACACATGCAATTTCACCTAATTCGAGTAACTAGCTTTTATTACAGCTCTACCTATATAAACAGGTTTGAAATAGTCGGATTGTTTCTGAAATATATTCCTTTTACAACTATCACATGCCTTTACGAATAGTGAAAATGTTTAGGAAGTAAGCCACTTGTCTACCTTCCACCGCAGAAATTCAGGAGTATTTGATGTCATGTTAAGAGATGAAATATTGCCCATACTTTATGGCGATATGCCAAAGACCTTCATGCATTAGGCTATTGATATATTGGAAAAGGCTTTGTTTACCAACTATATTTATGTTTAGTGTGTTATTAAATGTCTATATTTATAAAACGACATTGCTGAAATGCAAGATTTATGGGGCTAATAAATTTAGCAATTCGTTGTAACATAAATAAATTAAAAAGTTTAAAAAACATTAAAAAAAGATAAGTCCCATTCTTAGGATATTTTAAAAATTGCTTATGTCCATAAATTATGAGTTTGTTAGTAGGATTTTTGGAAATGATTATGTTTAGCTAAATACTGTATACATATAAATTACATGACAAAACTAATAGCTTATATATTATTAGGTAGTACAAATTTAAGTTGTTTTTGAAAGTCTTAATATTCTAATATAGAATATTTAAAAGCATTGTTGTAATGAACGTTTAGTTTGTATAAAAAAGGTTTTAAAATATTTTTGAAAAAAATAGTTTGTTGCCCTTTATTATATTCTAATTACTTTAGGCCTATATCATTGAAATACATACTTATATTTATATACGAATTTATCGATAATAAATACGTTTACATTATTGTATTTTTATGCCAAACATATTTTTTATTATAATATATATAACCTATATAATATATTAACATATAGCTAATAAGACTATATACTTGAGCTGCATGTTGTAATTTGTAATTAATTTTAAATAAATAATATAGTAATTAATTCTTTAGCAGTTAAAAAAAACATTATCATAAATTATTCTATAGAGTTGATACTTTTTCATTATAGTTATTAAGAAATCTATATACTAGACAGCTTCTTAAGTTGTAGTTAATGTTGATTATTAAAAAATATTGCTGCGTATATGTATATATACTTAAGCATTAAGTAACATTTTAATTGACTAACAAATTTTCCATCGATGCATTTTTATGTGTAAATATACGACCTAAAAAAGTATAACACATCCCAATATGAATTGAACTAGATTTATTTATTTTCTATATATGAATATATATATTAGATAAAACTGTATATCATATAGATAAGACATTTTCTGTGTAGAGGCGGACATTATTATCCTATCTTCCTCCGAAAAACAACCGCATGTTCTATAGTGTACTCGTGCAAAATAATTACACTTTAAAATGGCAATGCAACAGTTAACATTTGACTGTTGACGGCCTCAGGAAAGTAAATCTTGTTTGGGAAAGAGAGCGTTTTCCGCGAAATCTATTCATTAATTAAATGTTAAAACACCGAACCAGGGGCTCAAAAACAGTCTCATAAATATAATTCCTATCAGGAAAGGTTTAAACTGGATGTCCGATTTGAAAGGAATGATGTGATCGTTTTAATTTATTCACAGTAAAATATTTGGAAGGTATGTTGTGAGGTATCTGATAGTTGTTATCTGACCTCTAGGGATTATATTTAAGAAAAAAATTAACTTATCAAATATAGTAAACTTAGTGGATATGATGCGAACTTAAAACGTTGTCATGCGTAATGCATATTTTTTATTATATTATTTTTAATAATCGTTAAAACATGGGTTTGATTCGGTAAGTGACCACATCAAAAAAACGACCTACCGTTTTCATCTTCAAAGGATGTTAGCCGCTTATTTTAATCCTAATATTGACTAATATTAATAACGTTGCAGGGAGGTCCAACTATAAAGTCATTTTGCGCAAGAATGGTGGACCATGCGTGAACTATAAAGATCAAAATAAACTACAACTTTCTCCTCTTCCCTCTGCATTTACTACTCAGCTTAAAATAATGTATGAATTGAACCACGCGACACTTTAATTGAGAAACGTACATAATATATATATATATAATACAGTCATAGTGATGTAGTACTACGACACACCACGCTTGGCGGTAAATCAAAGGCTTTCACGACACATGTGGGTTCGTCTATCTATCTCTCTAAGTCGGTGTCTAGCATTCTATCGCAGTGCATTTTACTATAATGTGTTAACGACTTGATTTCATTTAACCGCTTAAATCTCATGTATAGTGTAGTGTAAGATTTCTAGTAATAGGTGTAGTATCGTAATGTATACATTGTAATTAGATAGAAGTTACTCTTTTTTCAACAAAGCAATAAAACATTTATATTATTACTTACTAGGTAACCTTTGCAGTTTTAAAAGATAAATTAATAGAACATATATATATATATCATAAAAATTATTATTATTATTATTATTTTGAATTGCACAATGAAATTTATATGTTGCGTTGACTACGTATGACATGAAAATTGCAAGAATTTTTTATTATTATTTTATACTTATAATTTTAATACTATTATACTTAACAAAATTTACAAGGGTCCGAATTAAGTTTTCAAACTATCTCAAAAGTTTACAAATTATTATTATTTTTGTAGGCACCAATCACAAGTTTGTATTGATTGTGAAAGTTTGTTATTACCTACCAATATTAGATAAGTAAATATATATATTCCCTGACAAATAAAACTATAAATATCAAGTAAATATTAATATTAAATATTCGTGTATCTTATTTTTTATTTGCAATACATTATTTTTGTAAATAAAATTATTGTCTGTTTAATTAATTCAAAATATATTAGAATATAAAAAAAACATATTGAAATATTGAAAGTATAAAAAATAGAAAATATAAACAATATTTATATTTGCTGTTTTAATTTATTTTTTAAAATAAAATGATTTATATACGAAAAAATAGAAAGAATTTTGTTTTTGAAAATATTTATAATTAAATATATAATATAATTTTGTTACTGTAAATAGAATTTACCTTAATAGGATTTATATATAAAAATCTAAGTATTCAACAGTATAAGCGGATTTATATAATATTATAGGGAACAATATTAATAGCAATCCCGTTTTTACTGTTAACTTTCATTACCTTTTTTTTATAGCTATAATGCATTGCACAATAAAGTTAGCGTAATATTTATGAAAATCTGTATAATATATTTATAATTTTAATTATTATTATCATTATGAATAAACATATCTCTTGACTTAAGCGTGTGTCTTATATAATATATGGTGTGAGAATGCGGGGAAAATTATCCGACCTATAAATACTTTTAGCGCTATTGTATCTATTTTATAAATCATATTTACAATTTTATTTTAAAATTTAAATTATAAATTTCGCATATATACTTGGAAAGAAAACCTTGACATGAAAATTGAATTATTAGCGCCCTATAAATGGTCCTATTTTGCTTTCAAAATATTTGTTATAGTCAATTTTTTTCTCTATATTTCATGTATATATCTGCGAACGCAAATAGATTTATATTATATTGTTTTAAATATTTAAATAAATAATTATTTAGATATCGTACGTATATCACATATGTAATTATATTATTAGTTATGTTTTTTATAAATGTATATGAAATAATTTGTATTTAATAAGATATATATGCATTATTTCATTTTTACATATACTAATTGGTTGTATATATAATAATATACATGCTATATTTATGGATTTACTAAACATTAATTAATTTTTATTGATAAATTGGAATAAAATGAGATTCAGTAATTTATTAAGAAACTGTTCTGTTTATTATATACTGCTTTCAATAGATCATATTATATAGTGTATAGATATATAATTTACCATTCGTAATTAAAAGTCGCATGCTGCATGATATGTATTATTTAAATGTTATATGTTACAATAATCTAAAAGAGATTAAAAGAATACAAAATCCTATTATAACATTTTAATTAAAGCATATTCAATCTGTATGTGAATTAATTAACTTGTTATTATTATTTTTTTAAACTATTAGATTTTATAGTTTACATTTCACTAAAAAAATGTGTTAATTCAAATGAAAATTGTTTGACTACAAATCGGAATTACCAAGCCATTAATAATATATTTAACAAATTTTAAAAACAAGTATTTTGTATTCTAATAATGCATATAGGTAAAAAATTCATTTTACATTTAATAAATAATGCTACTAATTTTTGTAAATTTAAAATATAGCCTACTTGTCAGACATTATGTGGCGTTCCATTTTCACGGAAAGGTGAATTTCATATATATATTATTTAAAGCTATTTTAAATTGATCAAATATAAAGATATTAATATATTATTTACATTAAATTAACATATAACAAATATAAATGAAACTATTACTGATACCATTTAAAAAACTAGTATTTTTCTATAGATAAACGTTGCAGGTAAACTTACAGCCATCTTATTCCGTTGCACTGGAGAAGTACTCCACTGAAAAGTAGAATACAGCTTGATACGAACACTGAAGATATCATTGAGTTCATTTTTAGAATTGACCGAGATCGTATTTTCGGTACTCTTATATATACGCTTTTATGATGTCAACGCGCTCGCTTTTTTCAACTTCTTTATTTAATTATTTATAAATAGAATCCCTCCATTTTTATTTACCGCTCAGCCAACCAACACTTTACTTATAATTTGTGTAAACTCTTTTAAAGTTTCCTCTCACTTTTCTTAGTCAGTTTCGCGTCGCTAATAATAATGCGCATTTCCTCGCGTATACCGTCCGATATTATACAGGTATACGAGATTATGGAGGCTACATTGAAGAGGTGGCGGTGTACGGACAGTAGAAACTGTTCCACAAGAAAGATGTGAAACCAAGTCATAAACACAGTTCATGTTCGATCAGCGGGCATAATTTATAGCCGGTATTACTTAGGTGGCAGAAGTATTGGCGTCGACTATTTTATTGCTACTTTCGGTGTTGTTGGTTTCAAATTCTGTTAATCATACGCAGTCAATTAACACCAATATGCCTTCTTGAGAAAACACATATAAATTATTTTCTATGATAACATGCGACCTTGGAGCATTAAATCCAATCCAAATGTTACTAGCCATTCTTGCGGTCAAAGGTATAATTCAGATAATCTTCGATGGGACCATAAATGGTCAAAGTTACATTATTTATGACAGGCATAACCATTCCGAGCCCACCCCTCATCTCTATATAATATTAATAATCGATATATAGGTATTATATAAAAAGCCGAGTCCAAATTATATATCGGATATAATTGCTACAAATTTTCGTAATTAATGATAACATATAATTATTAACGTATATGTTATATTTGTATTTATACTAACAGTTTATTTAGATTATACATGAAATGCACCAAACGTGTATAATTCACTGAAAAATCACTCGGTATATGAAACATTAGTATTTACAAAATATATTTTTTTAAATTTTCCATCAAACCCTCTGTGTTGACCTAATGGCTAATGGAGAAAATTAATAAAATTTGTATAATTATAGTTGCCCTGACCTAAAACATACACAATCGAAGATAATTAATTTCAAAATATGTAGGTTTGAATGCATATCTATATACATTCAAGCCCGTAGCCAGCTTTTTTAAAGGGTCGTTCGTTTTTATCAAAAAAGGGCATTTCCATATTATTTATAAAATTATATTGTATTTTTAAAATATTAATCTGAAAAGCATGAGTATACAAAATGTATGAAAGATAGAATAAAAGTAAATTTATCGATGTATAATATACCTACATGTT
>JAUZND010070702.1:0-17071 GCA_034780555.1 Coelogynopora nodosa
TCATTTTTGCCATCTTTTACCTGTAACCCACTACCGAAATGCTTGTAGTTGTGAATAAAGCCATTATTATTATTATTGTATGTTGGCATATTACACGAACGCCTACCTCAATTTCATGAGGGGACAATATCACATTTCCCCTTTTTTTTCTATATTCCTGTCCCCATTTTAACTTTTCCTTGTTCATTTATACTGTTATTTTTCTTTCCTTTGATTCTTATCCTTATTCCTTTCATCCTACCCTAAGTATTATTTTTAATTTCCTCATATTTCTGAACCCATCATTCTCCTTGTTTTGGTATTGTAATAATATTAATATATAATGTATATATACAACATATATACTTATAGTTAATACTAATAAAATAGCGTTGAAACTTCTATTGCCATTATAAAGTTCCAAAAATGACTTTGTTTTGACCTTCGAACGGTCATAAAAAGAGTGCAAACTCATGAAACCCTATATAGAGAACGGGCAAAGAATGCCAATCTGGATGTAAATTTTGAGAAAGTGTCTCAAATGTACTTATGAAATATACATAGTGTATACATATATATATTATATTATATCTTCTATTTTGTTATATTTTTCACATTGTTACCTGTTGTATAGAATGATGTCGGGAATCCAAACACGGTCTGGGGGAAATTTTATTGATGTAATATTTCCAAAATCTTCTGGATTCCAAACAAAATGATAATCGTACCATTTCTATAAGATTCACATAAAATACAATTATGTAAAGTTGTCGATTGAATTTTGTAATGAATCGGGTATAGATACTTGACATTAATACCTTAAAAAATCTATATATATATTACAATATTGTTCCACCGCTAACCTCATTTGAACAAAATCCAACAGCTCTATATCCTTAGTAATATGCGAAACTAGTATCGATAAATTTAGATGTTTTTGTGAAATATTAATTAATAACTTTCAAGGTTATAATGAACTAATAATAGCTGAATACTGATAAAGAAGAAACTATTACAAAATAAGAAAGAAAAGAACCACATTATATACACACTAATTATGATGTATTCCTCTATATGACAACGACACCTAGTCCAATTAAACAATGTTTTTGTTCATGCCCTTTATATACATATATCTTCTAATTCTATGTAAATATTCTTAATGTTATATTATTAATATTCTTGTTCATATTCTTATTTATATTATTGTTAAGGGTGTTAGCTGAAATATAGCGACACGTTTTGCGGCACAGGGATTTTCTGGTTAACTGTTTGTAATGTATTTGACTATTGAGACATTTGTTTAAAATATACCTATTTCCTGGAATATTTAAAGTTTTTTAATATTCTATATATGTAATATCTTTAAATAAGATTAACTGTCAAATATAAATACTGTTAGATATTTGAACATTTCATTATAAGTGTTAACTAGATCAAAACACAATTGTACCGGTAATACACGTTTTGCTCACCATGTCCTTCCACATCATTGTTTTTAAGACTTGTTTTACTTCATCCTGTAACATATGAATAAAAAAAGAATAGCTCTGAAATACAAATAAGTCAGCCGATTAGAAGAAATATCGTTCTGTTAAAAAGATGTGTAACAGTTTGTGTAACATTAACTGTTACACCTTACATTTTAATATTATTGTCATTTTCGATTATAATTTTGTTAAAGGCACTTGTTTGTAGGGGCTATGTAACTTTAACAATGAGAACATGTTAAACGTTTTATGGATACATGTTCAACATTAAAACATATATTTGAAGCATAGACGATAGTTATAAGTAACAATATTTCAACATGGTTAAATATAATGTTAAACAACAAAAAAGCGCGTAATATAAATACGAAAAAATAATTAAAAAAATATAAGTACTATGATATTGACTCCAAAGGCTTTTTAATGTCAATTTTGAAAAAATAGGGCTAAAATTGTTCAACTGTAGAAAAAGTGAGATCAAGGAGAGAAAAATCAGGAAATATAATCTTAAAAGTAGTTAAACATATATAAAATGCACCCATAAAATAATCAACATCATTGATAAGCAACATACTTTGCGAGTCTCTGTAAAGTGTGTCCTGTGAACCCTATTATTGTTGTGATAGAGAGCACTCAACCACAACATTCATTTATTATGAAATGCAGAGACCCCAGTAACATTCCAGTATAACAAAGGCGAGATAAGTTTTAGTGAAATCAATCATCTTTAACAAAAGGGTCGTATTAAACTTCAGAGGTATAAATAAACTGTGCCATAGGATTATAGAGGAACATATAAGGGCAGAGATAAAGAGATTTAGAGATTTATTCAGAGATGTACTACATTAAATATAACAAATTTGCCATTCATTAAATATGGTAGAAACGTTATATCATTGTAAATCATATGTAAAAAAAACATTTAAAAATTCAATGTAAATATATATTTTTTAACGCAAACATGCTAGATGTTCTGATCTTAAAATCAATGACAAAATAATATACAATGAATACAGAATAATATATATTTTTATATATTTTAGATATTATATTGTATAAATTCAAAAATATATAAAATAATATAAATAATTTTATAATATAGTAGAACTCACTAAAATTAAAGAATCATCCCCAATGCTTCTGGATTGTTTTTAAGTAAATGAAAAAAATGATTGCTAATAATATATATATAAAACTCACCAACTCGATAATTTGTATAAGGCTAAGTTTCATTCGAATCTCTAGCGTTTTATTTTCATCCAATACCGGTCGTTCAATAGTGTCAATGGCGTCCTTTCTAGAGGCATTGAAGATATGCGCAATCAAAGCTAACTCATTTGGTCCACATTCGCACTCTGAAATGTGATTACTGTTGTTGAAATGCATTGAACAGTTTGAACGTAATACTTATTTTCGACAAAATATACATTTTACGTATTACAGGTAGTTAAAAAAAACATTTGTTTAACCTTCGCACATTCTAAAAATAATAATGAGAATTCAATTGTATTTTGAGCAACAGCATTTAAATGAACAATCATATAAAAGTCGATTATAATAAAATCCCATTTTTTCTATAAAAATTGGTGAACAATTAAATGATCAACTGTACATTAAACTTGATTAACTATGTAGGGTGTGTCAATAGTCTTTGCCGATAAAGTTGGTTATTAGAAAATAAATGAACATTGTTAGATATAATAATTAATGTACATTGTATATATATATATAATGTAATCAGGCCTGTGAGTGTATGAAACATTGGATCCTTCTAATTAGATATGTATACTATGATTATTTTGACAAGTCTTTACTAGATCTCGATGAATAAGCAGGCAGGTTTGATTATTCTTGAAGAAAATCTGTAAAATATTTAAGAGTAGGCCTACATACTATGATTATTTTGACAAGTCTTAACTAAATATAGTTGTATAATATATAAAGACTAGTCGAAGCAGATAAACTTACAGTCAGATCATTTTCTTTTCTTTGTAAGTGACTGTCCAGCAGCTTTCATTGCAGCATTACGTTTGTTATTTTGATCTTGCTGAACATTTTGCAATTCTTTAAACTTCCCCTGCGCTGTTTCTAACATAGCCTGAGCAACCCCAATTTCAGTCATATTTTTGTTCTTCAGGGCAGATGATAATTTGCTAGTGGCTTCTTCCATTAATTTCCTGGTGACATCCATTTCTTTGTCAATAGTTTTGTCCACAGAATCTAATGTCATAAGCAATGAAGCTGACTTTTCTTTTTCATTCTGCTGAGCTTTCTGCTGTGCTTTCTTCTTTGCAGATTTAATCGCAATCCGTTCTTCATTGACTTTCTCATTGGCTGCTGCTTGCACTCTAGTCTGGTCTTTGAGCTCTTGATACTTTTGGCGAGAGTTTGAAAAACATGCCAGCAACTTTCTTGTAATAGGCAATTTGTCTGGCTTCTCTCCCAACAGTCGGATAGAATCCTTGATAGTTCTGAGTGCTTTCATACTAGAATAAGACATATCTGTTCGATTGGTCCCCATCAGGAATTTGTTGTAAGAAAAACCTCTCTCTACGTCAGCACTACCATGAAATAGTGTGAGAGCCGCCTTGATTGTCTTTGATAAAACTGGAAACTTTCCTGTTCCATCTGTGTTTTTGATGCCATAGACTTGTGCCTAATACTGGTCAACTGGCAAATTTTCTGTTTCTCCAGATATAGATGTGGTTTTGTACCATGTCTCCTGGACATGTGTCTCAACAGAATACATTAACCAATCATTGACTAAAGAGTCTTCTTCTGTATTTGGCAAGACAGCTTTCAGTTCTTTTCCAAGTTCTCTGATAAAAACTGAACCACATTCTTGAGTTCTGACCTAAGGATCAATACACTGCAGAGGTTTAAAACTTGATTTGGAAAAGGGTAGCTTCTGTAAAAATTGTAATGTAGAATGTTTTAATTTCATTTCGGAAATAGAGCTGCTGTAACCGAGAACATTTTTGAAGAATTGTCTCAACTTTTATTCCAATTTGAACAGTAAATAAGTGGTTCTGTGTCATTGATTATAATTGATAGCAGCTCAGAGCCTTGATAATGTCTCACAACATCTGCTTTCAAAAACTGTAAAAGTACCAATCGAGTAATATTTGATAACTCTGTGTACAACAAGTGCACAAATGGTCCAGATCCTTGAAAGAAACGTTCAAATTTATTGAAAATAGGAGAAACAGAAATGATGAAATGAAGCTTTGCTTCAAACATAGGATCCTTCAAATTTAGTTCAAATCAAATTCAGAAATTTTGAAAAAATACAATTTATTTATAATAATAATTCAATAACCTAAAATTTACAATGAATAAAATTAACATATATATATATACTTATCATTATGTATAATACAATAAAGATTGGTAAATGGGATGTAATGATAAGTGACAATGATAATCTAAACAAATGGAATTACAGAAAAAATTAGGTAATATTAGTTTTTAAGGTGCGTTAAAATATTTTATTTGACTTTCTTGGAAATTGGAAAAATCTTTCTTTTGAAGTATGTACAAACCAAAAAAGAATGTCTGCAAGAAAAAAATATATAAAAAGACCACTTAAAAAATTGAAGCAGACATAAACAATATAGGAGATATCTCAGAAATATAGAAAATATAGAAGTACATAGGAGCTTTAAAAAATATATAGGAAATATAGGAAATATAGGAGCTGTCACAGGCCTGTGTAATGAATAATTATACAATTTGTTTACAGTTTATTATATAATCAGGTATCCGTTATTCACTTCCAAATTATTCACATAAATCACCATAAACTTAAAACACTAACACACAATCAGCAATCGTCTTGAAAAGTGTATCTAAAGTGGAATATTGAGTTATTAATTCTTTAATTTTTAATCTCAATTCGTTTTTATTCAGAGACTCAAACGTATATTGATAATTACATTAAACTTCTATTTTCCTCATAGTCACCCAATGCTTGCGCACACTATACATTAAATAAACACTTTCTTCAATTTGAGAAGTAATTCTGCATTGCAAAAGAAAAACCACAAAAAAATTAATGTTTTATTATATTTAATACAACAAATCTGACCATTTACTTGTTTACTTGTTAAGCACACTACGGTTCTTTAAACATTACATATGTAATAGATTATAACTATGACTCTTCTATAACAAATGTTTTAATCATTATTTATAAAATTACATTGACACTTTAAAATTAAAAATAATAAAATGTATCAGCAAAACATGACATCTATATATTTTAATATTGATCAAATAGAAATTAATCTGCATAAAATAGATATTAACATATTAACATATGTTTTGGTAATGATGTAAACATAAAGTTATAGTTAATGAATTCTGACACACCTTGTATAAAAAAACTCGTCTTTCTGAATCGTACTTTAAAATTTTCTTATCGTAGTTAATCCAAAAATGATGTAAATTTTGAACTGGTTGCTTAAATAGGTAATATTTTATATTTATATATATGGTTAAAATAGAAAAGGTTATGTTATTTTAATAGTTATGATTATTTATGTGCATCAAATATATACCTGAATAATTGGAAAAGAAAATGGAAAAGAAGCAATCAGGAAAAGGAAAAAGCAAACAACATCACCGTTTAAATTATCCACGTTATGATAGAGTTTAGTATTACAAGTGAAACTTTAAGAAAACAATTAATATTAGGATTTATTATGTTGTCTATATAAGAATAATATTTAACATATTAAGGGATTATTGTAGATTACAAGTTTAAAGTTTAATAATAATGTTGAATTATTTTCAATAAAGATAGAGATCTACCCATCTATTGGGATACCTTTAATCTGTTTATAAATTAAAGTACGAAACTGAATCTAAAAATTAAAAATAATGAACTTAATAGCAATACATAAATAAAACTGAGAAACTTATAAATAGTTAAAATATTTTTAACTGGAAGTTCAGAAAAACTTTTACTAAATTTATTGACAGCATTGTACAACTGTTGGTTATGTTTAAACCTTTTAATAACTAGTTTTGTTAAATAAGTGTTTATGATTTTAAGAGGCAGGTTGGCCTATAAAGTACTAATATCAAAAGTTGTGATATTTATATCGGAAATGCTTTTAACATCGTATATAAATAGAATAATAGTATTTATAAGTATAAATTTGAAATGCTAATACCAAATATGAGCAAACATGATAAGCAAGATAATTGGTTGTTGAATTAGATCCACCATTAAAAAATTATTTGTATAAGGATTTATGTGCAACTTAGCAGTCCAATAAAGGTATAGGATGTTGTCTTTTGTATGAAGACCAAATGGTTCTTTATAGAACACATTGTGATCATAAATAATCTTATCAGCAAAATTACCTATTGTTATTTTTAGATTGAGCAGACCAAGTTATTTTTTTTATAATAGTAATATAAAACTGTTTACAAATAAAAGCAAAATTATTAAAAGCCTTGTACACTGATCCAGTGACACATTTTTCGTGTAGTTATTAAAGTTCAGATGTAATAATTGCAGAATAAGTTATAGTAGAAGTGTAAACATATCGCCAGTAGACTGCTTTGAAACAGATCAAATATATTTAAGTCTGCAGAACGAGTTTATTTACAATGGATACTTGACAATCTAAATGTATTACTGTTTGGATTTGGGTGGACAAATGATCACACACACATCAAGTCTTCTTCTTCCAATATCTCTACCATCCGACGTGTCTCCAGTACTTGGCGAAATGTTAAAGCTGATCAAGTATTTGTGCTCAGCCGTGATACTTCTCAGCTGTTGAACAGCTGCATATGTAGCTGTAGTGCTGACAACTTGTTGTGATCTGACTTTTGTAGATGTAATGATGCAATTGAGTGTTATAACAAAAGAACAAGAACATCTAATGAATTGGAAGTCTATAAAGATGATAATAATTGAAATACATATTATGACTAATCCTATTAAAAGTTTTTACAATTAGCTGCTAAATTTAAATATTTTACAATATTATTCACCTTCAGTATTTTGATTTTATCCGTGCAATGTGGCTCTGATGATTCACACAGTAGGACACAATGTAAAATTGTACTTTTTAATATTTCGTAATATTTGTGTTATATTTTAGCAATTAAAAATATTAATTATGTCATTTTTAGGTTATAATTATTCTCTAAATTAAAAACAGAAACACAGCATGAATTTAAGGTGATATATTGGATACACAACGGAAGCTATTTTTCGTATATAGTAATACTTTACTTATCTTCCCTGACTTAAAAAAGCTACAAAGTCATTAAAAAATAATGTGTTCTTATTAAAACTTGAAATAGGAGAACATATCAAATTTCCACAATCTTAAAAATTATTTTCCCGAAGGTGATAAAGTGGCATCATTCTGATTTGAATTCAGCATATTGAAATTTCCCAGATTCGATAAAGACCACATGAATCATTACATTAAATCGATGTTTGACAACCATGCAGACTTAGTGAAAGAAAGTTCTTTGTTGTCTCTCCAATTTACAAATTAGACAAATCCATATATTAAAGCTTCATAGATGCTTCCAAATAGCATTTTCTAAAAATCTGTGTTTGATTTAATTCAATAATTTTTCAACCGAAAACGATTTTAGCGAGTTGTGCTATTTGTATCAATTTGTTTCTAATTTTGAATTAGTGAGTTTTTTTGGGCTATTGAATATATTAGCAGGCTCAGCTTCAATTTCAATATTTTGTCCTTGGATTAATTAATTTATTTCATTATTGATTACCAATGAAATTTTTTATTGATATTAGAAAAAAATCAAATGCTTCATATATTAGAATAACTAATTGAACGTTATACCCTCTCATTCTTTTCAAAATAATTTTTTTATGACGTCCTTCCGTGCAGGAACTCTTAATGAGAATGCCCACAAAATCTGTCCCTTTTCACTATGATGAAATAAATTGAAGGTTGGTCCCATTTACCAGCATTATAAAATAATCAATGATGTGAAATTTCTGTAAAATAAATCCAGTAAACACTATTTTGAAAGATATCAAATATTTATAAATAAATGAATTACATATTTAAATGGAATATTTTAACAATATGTTAGAAAATAAATAGATCAAAAATACATTAATTATAAAATATTATCATACTCAGTTTTGCTTTTGATTACAGGTTTTTATAAATGAATATATTCTCATATTCTTTACTGGTTATACATTTTACAAAATTTACCAGTGGTGTAAACTGACAGAAAACAAAGAGTAAAAATGATCAAAAAGTAAGATATTGTGAAAAATAGTAAGGATCACAAATTGACCTGATTTTCATATATCGGTTAAGAATTATAAACATATTTGTAAATTTTGTGAAAAATATTAAACATTCATATAAATTATTATGCGCATGAAATAATTGGAAATATTTACAATACAAAATTTTACTTCGTTCCACCGTTATTAGTATAGTTCTATTTTCTGTCAGCTAATTCAAAATGATATAAATGATCAAATTATGAATTTTCCCTGTATTCTTCAAAGTAATATTAACTATTTTATTAAGACTAAATGAATAAAACAAAATATCAATATGATATATGTAATGTTGCCATATTCAATAATTAACACAACTGTTTACATACTTCTATATAACGAATATAATTTGATGACCTAAAATTGGAAAATAGCGTCTTTATTAGTTGATCAGAAATGTCATGAGGTATACAATCCATGGAGCTATAAAGTCGCTTCAGTAACATTATTCTGAGTTAAGAATTCTATTATTAAAACATGTTTAGTCAAAGTAGTATTGAGATAGAAAATGCTGCACAGACATATTATGGCTGCGAAAGTGGGTTTCTGGGAATGGTGGATATTTCTTCTGTTTACTTATATAGCCTAATATCCTGCACCATTTTCTGTCATCCTACTACGTGTATATATGTATATGTATATATTGATTTAGCTATGTTGATAAAACGTCCGTTGTAAGCTAATGTCTATTGAAATACAGATAAGAAGAAGCGTTAAATGTATTTCACGCATCTGAAAATGCAAATGTCTTTATAAGCTTTGGTTTCAAGTTATGTATATGTTAAAAACATTATATTGTACAAATTAACTGATTAACAATATGTATAAATTTATATTTACATAAGCAATATACTTGTATCATTTACATTGTAAAAATATAAAATGTGGTATATGAACTGAAATAATATTAGTAATCGATTATGAAATAAAAATGTTGACACTCTTATATACTATAGTAATGTAATCATATATTTCCATATGTTTTACTCTTATCATTGATAATTATTAATTGATTAATACATTAGGCCTTATCAATAAAAAACGGAGCATTTGCTTAGAGCTTGAGCTTGAGTTTTAAGACGACGCTCATATTCGTAACAATAAAAGTTTTCTCAAACTCTTGAGCAAATGCTTAGGAATTTAAATAAAATAGTTAATTAAATCAAAACATAATGTATTAATTTTACGTTTAATTGTATTCAAGGTGATCAACAATTTTGTAAAAAATAATTAATTAATTATTACAAATAAATTATGGTAACCTTATTATTTAATGTTAAATGATTTATAACATTAGGCATTATAACACAATAAATTGGCAAAAACTAATAATAACAATTCAATCGGAGTAAGAATTATATTCACAGACTAATATAATTGAATAAACTAACATTTCAATAATATGACGTAAAACTTGTATTACAAATGTTACATTATCATTTATAAAACGAACATGTAACTTTTCCTATCTCACGTTTCATATTTTATTAAAAAATATCCATAAGCAATAACAGATTTACATTTTAAGTAACATAAATTTGCAATTTTAAATATGTATAGCTCATACATAGTAATATTACAATAATTTAATAATTATTGTTGTATTTCAATTTGAATTGCTATACAAAAAATTATAGCAAAACTAATTGAAAATTAAATTTGATACAAATATAAGTATCTTTTATTTACGTACAATTATTGATTTTGTACAGTTTCGAAACATATTACATAAAATAAAATTAAAAGAGGTATGTGCACGAAAAGAATGGGTTAAACGTACATTATAAATATATGTCTACATGTATATTTAATAAAACTAAATTAAAAACAATTTATGTAATTCAATAAGATTTACACTAAAAAAATGTTATGAATAATTATTTATGTTATTAATTTTTGCTTAAATAAGTAATTGAGATTTTACTTGTTGTGTTTATAAAAACGAGCGCTTAAACTTGCTTTTGTTATTACGACACCACATTTTGCTTAACCTCATCATTTCGTACATAACATCTCATTTTTAATTATTTCGGATTAACGAAAATGCTTAATTTTTCCGTGTTTAAGCTTAACTGAACTTTTTATTGAAAAGGCCTAATTATTTATAGAATAAATATAAATTTAATCTTAACTATTAACTACATAATTTACTTTAAATGTAATATAAAATTTGAGTTAACAGGTCCCAAATAGTGCTTAAAATATTCAAAATATAACTTTTAAATTGGACCTAATGCAAATATTATCAATATACCAGTTAAAATATACACATTTTGAATGAAATTGATACAAATAACGCGACATATTAGATAATAAAAGTTATGTTGTTACGTAGCGTCATAATAACTATAAATGCAATCATTTTAGAAACAAATATGGTATAAAATATTGTCTATTATTCTTAAATAAATAACATTTCAGCGCATCTTTGATTTTTTTTTAATCGAAATTAGATTATATTAGAAAAAAGTAGACTAAGGATTACATTGTAAAGAAATAAAACGGATATGATGAAATAAATGTCAATATTTTTTTATGAATATATGATTATGTATTTTTTAAATGAACATGATTTTTTCATGATTAATTACAATCTGGAATTATATCAACGAGTGATTTGCATTTATAAACGACACCAAGTTGCTTTGTGGTAAAGTATCTTGTTTGGAAATGGGAATGAACATACAGGTTGTTTTGTAAATTGCTGAACATATATTTTTTTTAAGTTGTTGATTTTTCAGAGTTCATTTTAAAATTAATTATATATGTAACTGTTTTTTGATGAAAAGCGATTTTACATTAAAAGAAAACTTAATTAAATTATGTTTATACAAAGTACTTACAGATTAATGTTTTAAAACAAACACAAATTGTTATTCCGTTTTTAATCTTTAAATAATGTGAAAAATATTTAAAGTTTTATAATTATAATTCTTAGATATTTTAAGAAAGATATTTCTAATTATAGTTAAATGAAATGATAAAGAATTAGATGTGTTTTTATATTAAATATTGCATGAATAATCATATTTTACCAAAAACATTCACCATGATTTACAAATATATTCCCAAATAATTTATAAAATTAAAAAAATATCTTATATTAAAATCATGTTTTGAAATGTAATTATAATTATGTATTAAGAAACTATTAGTATATGGGTTTAAGTTTTTATTGTGCTATGTACTTCTAAATTGCACTATATGATTAAATATTTAACGAAAAGTAAAAAAATCATGAAATTTTCATGAAAAATTTAATTGTAAGATGTAATCGGTTCCATAGATAAAAAAAATTTGAAACAATTGTCATTTATTTATTACCATCAGATTACAAAATATGTTTAGTATACCAATGTAATAACATTAGTATGTAAAAAAACATGTAATCACGTGATCAGCTAAACAAACACAATTAAAACTTACCATTTATAATCAATATGTTCAGAAACACCAGAATGAGTTTCAGCTTAAACATGGTATTGGCACTATAATCTGAACATTAAAATATCTTAGTAAACTGTGGTAAAACGTTTTTCTGACTTAAAAATGCCACAACTGTGTTTAAAAGATGTTGGCAAACCAAATGATGCTGTTAGAACGATACATGTTAAGAATGGATATTGTCCAATAGGAGGAAAGCTTTAGCAACTGTATCGATTTAATCTCGCGACATTATTAATGTGAATATTCGATTCCGTCGAAGTATTACAATATCTATTTTATTTATATAATGATATTGTCATATTAATAATTATTATTTTAGGTTTAATTATTGGAATATATTTGGCAAGAAATCTGTATAAATATTTATATAAATGCATATATATATATACGAAATGTACGATTTTAACAAAGAAATGTGAATAAACTTTAATTAATTATTCATGTTATGAATTACAATTAAAACGACAGTAGGCCTACGTCGTTAATATGCACAGAAGCTTGTGGCACCGGATTGTTTCCAATAAATGTACTGAAGACACATTAAATGTTTATTTTATATATTTTATTGAGTAAAACGCTTTCGGTTCTAAATACTTATTTTATTCTATAAAAATGTAATAATTATAATATAATAATATTTTAGGTTGGAATTGAGTGATCAAAAGTAAAACTTATGTATTGTATAAAGTTAAGTATTATGTACTATGTATGAAGTAATACATAAATCAGGACAAGATTAACAGTAAATATTTAATTTCAGTTGACCATATAGTAGGTTTAATGCGATATATTAATTATCATACGATGTTTAACACTAGAAAGACCAATTTTTATTATATTTCATAATGAATTTATATTTAAATTTATTTATACGGCTCAGTAGAGAATGCCAAATTTAACTTCGTTTATAAACGAATAAATGCAATATTAAATACAATACAAATAGGATATTAATTACGATATTAAATACGATATTTAATGCGCTATTTTAAATAGTATCAGATGAATAAAGTGATAGAAAGTCTATGCCGTCAATTTTACCGCAACATCAAATAATTGAACTGTGAAAGTAATAACGTTATATAAGAACTGTTATATGCCACGGAAGTTATTCTAAAAATCTGAATAATTCGGAGGATTCCATATTGATTTTTACGATTCATACAGAGAGTAATGAAACAAAGGAGCACAATTAAAAATGAAACTAATATATATATATATTGCTTTGAAAGTGTTTATTTAATTCATTATAACATTTTATTGGCGGCTATTAATTGTTAATTATTTATTTTATACCTTATGGCTGAATCAATTCATTTTGATAATTGACTGGTTTTATAGCTTATAATAGCTTATAATAGCTAACGATAAAAAGTAATTCAGTTTACCTTCATTAAATGGCTGATACATTGATATCCAAATAAAGCAATGTAACAAAAGAATAATTTGTCACTTTACATTTTGAAGGACGCAACACAAATACATTATTTTTTAGGAATTAAAGTTAAAATAAATACATCTAAATATTATCGCTCGTAGAATAAAGGCCTCCAATTTAAATGTACATATAAACAATAAACACTAAATTAGATATTAAACTGCTACAAATGTATATAGACTATAGTAAAACAAATTTCTCGGTGAAAATTAATTGTAATAGTCCATTGCACCTTTAAATAATGAGGGGTAGAGTCAATGTAATAATTTTTTAGCAATACATTCAGTAGCTGATCCAAGTGGGGGGTTGGGGGGGAAGGGGGGGTGGGGGGGATTTAAGTGTTCAAACTCTTCCTGCCTCGGGGTTAAGACAAAACAATTTATAAAACTTTTCGTCAATTTATATTTACATATTTTAATCCTAAATCACACACTTATCTTAAAAATGCAATATACTCAAACTGCATTACATAATAACATGTTGTACAGTTTTTTCTTGACACAAGTTTATGTTGAAAATGTCGGTATAACAAAGAAATAAAAATGTTATGTACTGATCTCCGAAAATGTTTAATTGTATTAAGTGAAAACTCCTGATTTAGAAGATAAAAGAATTTAGATATGATTATTTACATTATTAAACATTCCGAGCTATAAATCAATTGTTTTGGGTTGCACGGCTGAACGCCTCGCCATACGCAGCGGGAGATTGTTCTGAACCCCCCTTAACCTGTATCCCTCACAGACATTTAAATATTTCGTAATGAATATAGTTAATAATATCACGTTCATTCTTATTCAATCTTGAGAATTATTATCTGCTTCCAATAATATCTAAATATATACGTAGAGCAAATGTTGAAAATACTGCAGTTTTTGAATTTACATTCTTTTCTTTATGTAAAACGTTGAAAAAATAGTTTTTTTCTTGTAAATATTTATATTAATATGAAATGATCATTTATATTGTGTATAAAAGAATATTTATTATATATTTAAATATCACAATTGTTTCTATACATGTAACGAGAAAAATCATATTATACGGATAAAATGTGCTTTTTAAAGTTAAAAAACTATATCTTATTTGTTTAATTATTTACTTAATAAGTAAATTGCCGCCAAATAAAAGAATCTTTACCTTTTCAATAATATCGATCAACACCTCGATTATACAAATGTACTACATAATATTGATAATAATGTACTGAAATATACACTTTTTTCTTGCATTTCACTTTTTTGTTTAAATTTATAATACTATATTTTAAAAATAAATGTTGTTCGTGATTTGATACCGACATGATTAGTAAATATTAGTCAACGTTGACAATTGAAAATGTTGTAGTTATGTAAACGTTAATTTAGTACGAGAGATTCTACTTACGAGAGAATGTTAACTACTTATGAAAAAAACCTAACCCTTCAGAATTATTTTATTATTTTTGTAGATATTACTGATAAGTAGTATAAGTTCCCATATACGTAATATTATGTAATTAAATGCTGAAATATGTACATGATTGATTGTAATTTAATGAACATTGTTAATTTATTTTTATATATTATTAAAAATGTTGTCTATTAATAAAAAGTAATTATCTTAAATATAAAATACAATATATAACTTATTGAGGCTAGATTGTCTCTGTGATATAAAGCGGTCATTCACCATTAACAAAAATGGCATGTACACCTTCATAACAGAACATTTGCTTTGTAGCATGCTCGATAGTGATATTGACGACGTTCTCAAAATGTTTTGTTCTATGAAACCCAAAGGTGATGTGTAAAATATCTTTTTTATCCCCTCAATCTGAAAGTGATACGAATTCAAAATGACGCGCTGTTATCACACCCTTACTGAAAAAGTACAATTTGGATAACGAGTTTTACCAACTTTGTTGGACTAACTTTCTTATTGAAGCAACTTTAAAAACCCTCATTTACTAAATAGATCGATATTTAATATCATTTTTTCAACATTCCCGCTTTAATAATTCAAAAGAAACGGCGTTATTCCGATAATAAATAACTATACAATATATATTTCAAAACAAAACGTCGACCAAATCAAATGTGTTATACTATCAAATTTGAGTGCAGTGTTCAATACAGTTGACAACTTTGTTCTTTTTAAACTAGTTTTTTTCGTTTTCTGCGTACTTAAATGATTGTTGTCACGGGCAGTTCATACTGGCCTTCCATCTCTAACCTGTGGTGTACCTCAATGCATCTTTAATTTCAATCTACGATGATTCATGAAAACATGTTATATATTATGGATATTTCATCTTATTTCAAGACAGTTTCGCATATACATGTGTAAAATGGAATCCTGAAAGAATTGATGTTTTAATCTAGCACAAGTGATCGCCTTCAACTTATCATATCTCAGCATTTTACATATGTAACAGTTAATAACAAATGTAACAAATCTGTAACAAACGTTCAGTTCTGTCCTGCAGTCAAAAGCATTGATGTTATAATCGATTGTCCCTTTACATGTTGATATCCATAATTGGCAAAAACTGCAGATCCTCGTTCTTATCAATCAGATCAATCAGTTCGATCAGAAAGATTGTTAATACATATACTGCAATGCCTTACTCAATTATGTTGCTCAGTTCATTTGTCGTCTATAAAGGCCAATACAACCATGCGCGATGCGACGAAACACGACGGAGCACTGAGCGGCCAACAAAATGTAGTCCTCACTAACAGCGACGCGACGAAATACTATGTGCTTTTATGGCTCCATATAGATATGTCTATCTATATGAACATACCATGTACTATATTTGTTTAATCACTTCAGCACGGTGTCTCTAAGATGGAAATCTCTAAGATTTACAATTTAAACGAGGTATACCTTGCAGACTTCGACGTCTGCAAGGTTTACCTGGAAAATCTCTAAGAATTACAATTTAAACGAGGTTTTCCTTGCAGACCTCGACGTCTGCTAGGTTTACCTCGAGGTCTGCAAGGTATACCTCGCTTAAATTGTAATTCTTAGAGATTTCTGCACACTGAACCCTTTGTTCCACCAGTGGAACAAATGGTTCAGTTTAAATTGTATATCTTAGAGATTTCTGCACACTAAACCCTTTGGTCCACCAGTGGAACAAAGGGTTCAGTGTGGAAATCTTTAAGATATACAATTTAAACGAGGTATACCGTGCAGACCTCGAGGTAAACGAGGTAAACCTTGCAGACGTCGAGGTCTACAAGGTATACCTAGTTTAAATGGTAAATCTTAGAGATTTGCCAGGTAAACCTTGCAGACGTCGAGGTAAACCTAGCAGACCTCGAGGTATACCTTGCAGACCTCGAGGTCTGCAACGTATACCTCGTTTAAATTGTAAATCTTAGAGATTTTCCAGGTAAACCTTGCAGACGTCGAGGTAAACCTTGCAGA
>JAUZND010070713.1:0-17071 GCA_034780555.1 Coelogynopora nodosa
ACAAGTCTTTAGGAGGTATCTGTATACCAAATTTCAGCTTAATCGGATGATAGGAAGTTTGGTTTTCCAGGGGGGTATGTCTGCACGTAGCAAACCCTAAAAAGTATGTCCACTTACGAAGGGTTAAAAGCTGATAAGTAAGTCTGTTAGAAAATAATGTATATCGCTTCAATAAGAGCAGTTTATCCCAACAGTCTCCACATACTGTATTGTTTTAATATATAATATTATAATTGGTAAGTTTGTTTATATTTTAATAATAAGAAAGCATATATATAAATACAGGAAGCTTTCTGTAATCAGCATAGTAATAGTATGGTATGAAAAACAAATGTGGTAAGTTAGCACAAGCTACTTTTATTAAATAATTCCCTAAAGTTCACCATGTTCACATTCTTATCAATTAAGAATGTTATGCTGTGGGCTGTAGACAATGTTTTTCTTACTAAGGTATAATTTTAATTATCTAAATTATGTTAATACTCCATAATAATCATTATGACATCTGATTACTTATACTATTCAATAAAGCTATATAGTTAATTCAAGTATTTTCTTTTTCTTATCTTTAGTTAAACGGAAAAATAGTTTTATAATAAAAAAATAGTGTAACTATTAAAAATCGTATCGAATTAAAAAAAATCTAATATATTTACCAGTACACCGGTTTAAAGTGATCGTCTCAAAATGCGTCAGTTTTTTTTATTATTATTCGTGTTCTGTCAAAACTGACGGTGGCGTCTACAGGCTTTAGAACGGTATCCCTGATGCAATAACTTGAGCGGAATTGATTAGATGTCATATGCCACTCAACTTGTCATTGCATTACCGTGTATAGTTGGTTACAGTGTACTGTATACTTTATATGTAAATTATAATGTATAATTCATGGCCATTGTTACTCTGACTTTGACCACACACAGCTATAGATATAGTAAGTATAAGAAGATCGTTAACTGAATAAGATTAGGCAGAATCCATATATATGTATATACTGTTTCATTCTTCAGTCTATACATGCAGTGGCTATATCAAGTTTTGTGATGAGGCATTAAGGTGTTCCTCATGCGCCGTCTTGCATGTCAGTATTGCAGCCAGCAGAGCATTCTATCAGCATTTGAAATCAAGGATAATTTTTATGATGGGAATATACAGATTACTGTTGATTAATTACTAGTTATATTTTGCTGCATTTTCAGTTGAATATTATTCCGATTTTAATTATAGATATTTATAAGAAATATTCCTATTTTTTTGCTATCCGTGTACCATATAGCCTATATGTACATCTTTGATTTTAATAGTTTGTGAACATTTTCAAATGTTTATAGTGTATTGATAAATGTGCAGTTTTATGCTATTCTTAATTTTTTTATTTTTTTATTGTTATAAATTAGAATACATATTAGTATAAAAACAAAAATGCTTAGAAAAATCGTATCTTTTTAATTTTGTATAATACAAAATTATTTCTAGCATATAGTACCAGCCTTTTTTATTCTATAATATTATGCCATAACTATTCTGAAGGATAATCTTCACTTTTTATAGAATTCCAGCTAACTGCATTTCTACAACGAATTCGGCATGTGGAACGGAAAGGTTTGGCATATAGTAACAAAAATGCAATAAAAGTCAAATAATATCTGTTCATTTTATACAGAAAGCGGTTTATTTAATTATATATTTATCCTTTTCATATTTATTGCTATAGGTTAGCTAGTCTCTGTATTCCATTCCCCTGGACCATAGAGGATAGCAGGGGAAGAGTATATTGGCTAGTTTCAATTTATTTCAAATTCTATCATAATTGGGAGGTGGGGCGGGGGGCTTATTAAGGACTTAATAAGGCATTTTCCATTATATGCCAAATTTATAATCTGATTTTAAATGGATATTTTCCATTTATTAAAGCTACAACGTATTCGCTACTTTTGGCTGCCAGATTGGTCATCCATTCTCCATGGTGCACTTATACAAAAACCTCTCATTTAAATACTATTATAGTCTTCATTGGCTTCAGAATCATTACTCCAGCGTCCATCAAAGACTAGTTCTACATATCTCCCACTTCTAATATTTTATTTTCCGCCTTTATCCTCAATTGGCGAAAATCCATTTTATCAAAAAAATGGTGATGGGATGTGGAAATGTTGTTAAAACTGTAACATAGGTATTGCTAGAACTGCGGGCACCACGCGTGCCTGACACTTTCCTGTTAAACCAATACTTTCTTTTTTACTAACTCACGTCATACCCTTCTATTTTTAGTAATGTTCCGTTTTCCATATTCGAGGACATTTGTGTGTTTAATTTACTATCATATTATTTTTATGGTCAATTAATTTAATATATAATTGATATTCATGTAATTTATTTGAATACTTTATAAGGCTCTGTGCAAGTATTTCGAGTAATTGAGAGAGCTATAAAAATACCGTTTTAACGGACTTGAAACGATTAGATAAAATAAGATGCTACTTTCACAGTACATTATATCGAAAGTATTTTTTTTTAAACGGCCGTGAAATTATCATGAACATTTCAGGTACCGTATCTCCGTATAAATAAGCAAAAAGTGTTTGTAATATAGGTAACAATGATTAATCGATCTATTGTTCGACCTCATATTTATTAATATTTAAATTCATTATTGTTTCAGATTATCTTTGTTTCTCAATCAATCGAAAATATTGATAATATATATAGTTGTGTAGACCAAAATATCAGCCCGTTATATCCATGGGTGCTATAATGCATAAGTTATTTTGCTAATACCCAAAAATATAGTACATTATATGCGGGGAACGTTGTAACGAGAATTATTTTGTATGTAATCACCACAACTTATACCAGCACTAAAACGCATCATCCCCCCCCCCACAACCCCACAGGATGCCTACGGGCGTACAACCCTCTACATGGTGGCCCTGGAGGGTCTGCCTGAGATGGCCGAGTGTCTGCTAGCCTGCGGGAGGGGGGCTTCCCTCTGCCCAGCACCCCCCTCCGTTGCCTCCCCGGCCCGTCCACCCCCGACGACCACCGCGGCAGACCCCTGTCTGGGGGACGAGGAGGGCCGCTGCCCGCTGCATGTGGCTGCCTGGCAGGGCCATGTGGAGGTGGTGCGATGTCTGCTGCAGGTGGGGCTCGTAGGACAACAGACAGAGTTTTTCAATTCTGTAATTTAGAAAATGTTACTATAATATAAAAGTGTTGTTTTAAATTTTGAAATAAGATATCATTATCAAGACGTGCATTATAGTTTTGCTTTGTTAATTTCCAATATTTATTTCATTTAAACAATTATTAATAAATATCCTAACCTTGGGTATACTGTTTTTATGAGTATTTTCTTTATTTAAAAATATATTTTGAAGGCTATTTGCACTTAGCGAGTGCTATATTTACCATTTTGTGTTTTAATGGGGGGAAAATGATTGGATAACAACTTACTCTAGATCTTAAAATAATATTTCATTTTGTCTGGAATTCATAAATTCATACACCTGTAGGAAGTGATTATAAATTTATAAAACCTGAAAAAATATCCCGCATAATATATGATTTTTACCTACTCTAAAGTGATCTGTGGTGGACAACTAACAAGTTAGCTGTTAGTTGTGTTGTTCTTCCACCATGAATTTTTTTTTAATAACGAGTGAAAAACAACTGATCATAAACTAAAAAATAAACTTGTATCCCCGAATCGGGTAAATAACTTATGGTAGGGAGGTAGGTACGTAATTAGAAATAATAGAAATACTTCACAAGGTTATCCGTATCGATCGTTTTTCAGGTTAACCAATAAGAACACTTTATTCTACTATGATGTTATTTTTATATAATGTATGTAGCCTAAGTGAATTCTGTCTACGCTGGAAAAGTTGAATATTGAATTATTTTAATTGATAGCTTAAAAATAATATTTTTAATTTAAAATTGATTAATATAAGTTTAACCTTCATCTATTGTAATGTCTGTTATAATGATACCACATAAAATTTATACCCTGTAATATTTTAATATATAATTTTAAATATTCTTCTACCAAATTAATTTAGTTTTCATCTTTACGGTCACGTATATTGACTGCAGTGAATTATTATTATCGTTAGCCATTTCAAAAAACAAAAGTACCTGGGTAATAAATGTTCACTAACTAACTTTTTGTTATTTAGAAATGTAGAAGTTATTTATTTCAATAATAAAGTTCCCAACATGTTGTACGAATATGGCCACTCCAGTTAAGGTTGTGACTTAAACCCGGATGAAAAACCCGGTGGAAAAACCTGGATGAAAAACCCGGTGGAAAAACCTGGATGAAAAACCCGGTGGAAAAACCCGGATGAAAAACCGGAGGAATAAATAACTCGTTTTTAAGGTCGGCATTAAAACAAGTAACAAAGATAAACAAACAATTTTAATTTAAATGTGTACGTATTTTGACCACTTTTATCGACATTCTAAAATTCCCTTACATTTGTTTATATTAATTAATTTGATTATTTTAAAATCCATTTTGTCTGCACATTGATGCATTGACGTGCGCACAGGCGGGCACTCCAGTGAACCGGGGCGACCGTGAGGGCCGGACCGCCCTCCACTCGGGGGCCTGGCAGGGCCACGTGGCGGTGTGTCTGGTTCTGTTGGAGGCGGGGGCCGGGGTGGACCGGGCCTGCAGTCAGGGGGCCACTGCGCTGTGTATCGCCGCTCAAGAGGGCCATCTGGAGGTGGGGAGGCTGCTGCTGCAGGTGAGGTTGACCTGCCGTCAGACAGTGCTGAAGCGTTTTTTATGGTCGTCATAGGGGAAAATATTGTTATTTTAAGCTTTTAAAGAAATAAAAAAGGTTCAATTTTCGAAATTGGTAAAAAAAACTACAAAGCATAGCCTCATAGTTGACGGAACAAAAAAGTTGGAGGGATATAATATCTTGTATGTAGGTACTATATTAACAGTTTTTTGGATATTCTTCAACCTTTAAAACATTGAAAACATAATTTAGGTTTTTAATGTGACCGAATAACCTTATCAGAAAGCAATCGAATTTACAGGAAACCTTAGTGGTAAAAAAATGAAATACTATCGATGTCAATTATATAAATCTATTGTACCAGCAATAGTGAAGTGTGGTCTTGCTCATACATTGTAGGAAACATTAAAGTAAACTTCTGTAATTCATATTATTAAATGTTGATGAACTTATTGGCTATATTTGTAATTAACATAATAATATAATTGGCTTAATTATTAATTAACTACTTTTTTGTCATTGTATTTATAAAAAAAAAAAAATTCTCTATATTATTACAGTATTGAAATTAAGTAAGCAAACAAGAATTATATAATTTGTGATGCTTAGAATGTGCGACATAATTTCAGTTGCGACTTTTTTGTTTCCTCTTGTGTGATTTTTCCCCGTTAGCCGTGATCTAGGATACTGTTATGGCGGGTGGCACTAGTCAATTTAGGCCCCAATTATGTGTACACTCCTTTTCCAACCTTCTCTATAATCAGTGATGTTCAATAGCTGAAGATTCCCTCATAAGCCTACACTTCAATGAAATATCCTGTTATTAAACTTAGCACCATATCAATCGAAAGATTAATTGCAGGTTTTTAGTTTTATAATATATTTTTAAGGTGTCCCTTCTCACACTTGTTTTTCTATAATTTATAATTATAATTTAAGCAAAATATTATTTTCACAGCCCCAAAACCCAAAATGCTATTGATATGCAGAACTGATTCGATATTAAAAAATATAAAGATATGACCACATTTCATGAAGGTCGCCCATTTTCCAAAAAAAATTTGATATAGTTTTTTGCTGATCTCAAATTCAATTCAACAATTATTAAATGAAACCTTAATACTTTTAAGGTTTTTCTTAAATGAGTATAGGCGTATATGAGTATACTTTTAAGGTTTTTCTTAAATTAGTATAGGCGTATCAAAAGACGCCTTTTCTGAGTTTTTCTGACTCTTATCCGAAGTTTCTGTGGACACGTAGGCCAATTTCATGTCTACTTAGAGTCTCTTCGAAGTTTCTGTAGATCAATATTTTACTGTGACATATAATCACTATCAATACGCCGTTTGAAAGAAATCCGACAATAACACTATTGTTTGCTTCAGTCTGCTTGTTTGGCTACATGTCTACGCTATGAACGATCGAGTTTAAGCTTGTTTACTGGAAAATAATATGGTTTTTATAAAAAAATAAAATCAGCAGATGTTCCACAGTATTACATTATATTACTAGTTGTATTTCCATGATTAAAAAATATTTTCATAACCTGTTTTTATTTATATCTGTATCGTCGTACATGAGATATTATGCAGTTTAGGGAATCGATCTGTGATTGGTCCAAAGAGTGTCAAATAAGCCGTTGCTATAGGAATTTTTAAATTTTGTTTAAACAATAAATTTTAAAATCTTATTATCTCATCATTATTTCTAAAATTATCTTGATAATAATAAATGTTTAATTTTATGAATTTATTAATTTTAAAACATTGTTATGATATAGGCCTACGTTCGTACAAGGAAGGCCATTGGAAAGAATCAGCCGGACTATTCTTTAGCTGTTTTCATTATTTATTTTTACATACAGATCCTAACATTCACAAATACTAATAAAAAAGTAATTTAAATACATTTTTATTTGTATTTTTAATATTAACCAATTATTTTATTTCAATTAACTAATTATAAGGATTAATTAATTATGAACAATTATTTTATATAATTATTTCTCATTAAACATATTTTGAACTTCAAATTTAGTAGCTTCATTTAAAAAATGTATTCGATTTCTAAATAAATTTAATTATTTTTTAAAAAGCGTTAGCCTTTAAATTTCATTGTTTAATATATTTAAAATAAAAGTACATCATAATTATAGTACAAAATACTTTTTAATACACGTTTTTCGTAACTTTCATGCATGCCAATTAATGCTAGTATTAATATTATTTTATTATTCACACTACTTTGAAGTAGCAACATTCAAAATATGTTAAAAGTGATCGTGTTAAAAACATCATATTATAAAATTTTTATATGTTCAATCTGAAAACAATTTTAGAAAAAAGGAAATGTCCAACCTTTGTTATTAACTCAGCATGATGGGTGTACTTTATAGAATATCTAAATGTTCGATAGTATACGATTTTATGACTTCTATCCACTGTAAAGCCTTAAGACCTGATTATACCTTAATCCTTTAATAAAGCATGATGGTCTATCATAGTTAACAAACAAGGATTTCTGGGAATCTTGACAATCTGGAAAAGTCTTAAAATTTCAAATTAAAATTCCAGATATTGAAAAATTCTTAACAATTTATCAAAATATTATCAAATTTGTTAGAAAACAATTTTACTATTTCTTTTATTTGTCTATGTTAGTTTTGAATTCTTTGTATAAGAAAAACATGAATGTAAAACATTTAATGTGTTGTATAATAATTAATTAAATTTCTTATTTTTGATTAAGGTCCTGTAAAAGTTTTTGGTTTCGTAACATACATTCTCCCTACGAACACTGACCAATCACCAGGTTTCTGTTAAAAAGCTGTCAACAACAATTTATACTTTTCAGTTATGAAGACAAAAACGATTAAAATATAACGTTATGCCGATTCAATCTACTTTAAAACAATGTGAACTAAGAAAAATGAGTAATTATTTCTTTGTTTTTTAAAACTTTATAATTTTATCATTTGTGAGTAATTATTTGTTAGTAGGTGCAATATGCCAATTATGTAGCCATCCTGTTGAAAAATAATTAGTAGGCTAAATATCATTAATAAATTTATTTCTAAAAACACATTTTCGTCTCGATATTAGTTTATTAACAAACTTATTGTTTACATTAATATCATTCACATCTAACCATCATATTTTTATTCATAAAATATATGTGAAATAGAATTTATTAAAAACACTTTACTCAATTTATTTAAAGTAACATCAAACCTTTTGATAAATCAATCACATTATTTTAACTACAACGTTTTATTGATTAATATTGTTGCCCCAAAAAAATATTCAATAATTTTAAATTGATACATGGCATCACTCCCATCGGCAGAACGGCGCCAACCCGAACCACGCGGACGCCTACGGTCGCAGCCCCCACCGGGTGGCCCTCAAGGCCGGGCATCTGGCCCTGTGTCGACTGCTCGAGGAACACGGCGCCTCCCCCGGCTCTAGCCTAACCCGGGCCACCCTAGGAGGGCCCGCCACTGCCCCTGGAGTAGGAGGAGGAGGAGGGGGGAGGAAGGGGGTGTCTGGGGCCGCCACCTCCTCGCCGAGGGGGGCTGCCCTGGGGGTGGGGGGATCACTGCTGCAGCCGGCCGGCGGTGGTGGGGGTCTGGGGGTTCACGGGCTGAGCAAGGAGGATGGTGAGTTTGGGTATTGAGTACTGACTACTACAATTGTTTGTAAGTAGTATGATGAAATAGTATGTTAACTAGTCAGTCATACTTACAAGTAATTAATTAATATGAGGCAAATAATGATCTATACAATATACATCTGCAATATACAAATAATTTATAGTATTTATAATATACTAGCTACTACTTTATATACGCTATAGCTTTAGGCCATCCAATTTTATTTTGTTTTATCATACGCGTTGTTTATTTATGTTTTAATTAGTATAAACTTTATTTAATTATCCAATTAATAGGAAAACATTCATTATGATCTCCTTATTTGAATAAGCTCTTATAAAAATTAAGCAAGTTCGTTGATACAATTTAAAAACTGGTAACTTTTTATCAGGAGCCTCATAAGTTTATGAAACACGAGCATATGCATTTATAAAACTTATGCTAACAAGCCTACCAGTTATTTGAATTAATCAAAATGGTAGCCTACATAATATGTACAAACTTATTTAGAAGTTGTTGTCTTTACAGCGGTGTCCTTTATTTTATTCTGTATAAATAGTAACATATTAAACCCGAGTAATTCATGAAATGATCTTTGAGTTTCTAAATTGTGATTGTTTCTATGTCATTGTTGGATCTTCAAGCCAAAACCATTTGTCTTATTCTGCTCCCGAACTCACCTCTAACCCCAGCCATGATTGTAGGGGACTTCAGCCCATACGCCAGCCCTCCCGTCACACTGGACAGCGGGACCGGAAGTGACCGACGGAGGCGCTACGGTGGCGGCAGCAGCGGCGGAAATCGTCGTCAAGGCAACCATGAACGGGTGCTTCAGACGGCGGCCAGCCTCATGTTTGCCAATGGGTCGGCGCAGGTGAAGGCGGCTCGTGCCGCGCATACGGCCGTCAACGGTGGGTTTTTGTGCAGTGTATCCGGTGGGTGTAGTGTGTGTTGTCAGTTTAGTGCTGTTGATTGGTTGGCTGTCAGGTGGTATCCCCGTCAGAGGAGCCGAAATTATAAATATTCTCCAATTCATATTTAAATAAATAAAGAATGTATGGTCACTATTCACAATCTGATCAAAATTAATCAAATTCTATTTATTTTTCAAAAATTGAAAAAAAAACCTTTCCCATCTGAGAGTGTTTTTATTTTGAAACATTGTTTTAAAAAAGTATATTAATATTTACGGATTGTGTCTAAAAGTAAGGTAATTTATTTAGTCCTTCCGTTTTATCATTAATCAAATTGTTTTTAGTTCTTAGAATGATTTATAATTTTTCAACTTTTTTCAACAGGGGACAAGCGCAGTCCCAGCTCTGAAAACTCGGAGGACGTGTGGGGCTCCGAGGGATCCAGTAGTGGGGCCGGTTGCCCCCCTCCACTCCCCAACTCCACCGGCTCCACCAGTGACCCCATCTATCATAGCGTCTACGCCGGTGTAGACGGCAGCGGGTGTGATGTCTTTGAGAGGGGGCCTGTTGGCGACGGCGTCGTCCCCACTCCTCCTCCTCCTCCTCCTGCCGCTGGTGTTGCCAGGGGAGACAGGCGGGGGGCTGCAGTCAATGACAAGTCGGTGCGTCACTCGGGCTCTTCCGACATTGGTGGACTGCCGGCGTCGATTACGAGTGAGTCAGCAGTGCAGCATGCAGCGTGTGTATTATTGTTATCATTTTAGAATGTTCATCAGCTCGTATATATATTGTATACATGCATAATATATTAATGATTATTTATATTCAAAAAATTTGTAGAAGACATCAATTAATTCCATTAAAATAGTTAATAATAATTGATTACAACATGCAAAAGAAAAACCACAATAAAAGTTAAAGTTTCATTACAATTATTACAAAAATTACTAGCTTTCACCTTTCATCAAGAAGGCATTTATGATAAAATTATAATCATGATGTGAAAAATTACAAAACGTATTAGACAAATTATTATTAGATTAATTTATTATTATTATTAATTAATTTAAAATATTTTTAATTTAAAATAATTTAATTATTAAAAATAATTTATTATTATTAGATAAATTAGATAAAAGCTCGGATTTTTTGTAATAATCGTAATAAAACTTTAACTTTTATTGTGGTTTTTCTTTTGCATTCCTAACAAGTGAACATTACTTGTCTTTATTTATAATGATTACAACATGTTTAAATATATAATGGCTTATGCGCAATTAACAGAATAATCGCTGAGTGTGGCAGTGCGGTATGAGTGTGGTATGAGTGTGGTATGAGTGTGGTATGAGTGCGGTATGAGTGCGGCAGTGCGGTATGAGTGTGGTATGAGTGCGGTATGAGTGCGGTATGAGTGCGGTATGAGTGCGGTATGAGTGCTGTATGAGTGCGGTATGAGTGCGGTATGAGTGCGGTATGAGTGTGGCAGTGCGGTATGAGTGCGGTATGAGTGTGGCAGTGCGATATGAGTGTGGCAGTGCGATATGAGTGTGGCAGCTTACTTGCAGATTGTTTAAATAATTTACGGTATCGGTAAACCTGCAAAAATTTTGAATATATACTCATATTATGTATATATCATGGCTGGCAGACCGCGTGCACAGACAACACATACCGTATCAGTTGTGGTGAGGTGTTTTAGATGATATTGGTAATAATTAATTAACAATATAATATTTTATACATTTTTATCACTTCCTGAGCGTATTCTGTATTATTTTTTCTTAATAAATTATTTTTAATAGACTCCTATATTTTTGCTAACTATATTTAATTGTGGACCCCTCCCCCCCCCCCTCTCAGGCTCCACCTCGGGCGGCAGTATCCAGCCCACCGGGGGTGGCAAAAGCCGGTCCGCAGGCAGTGGGAGCAGCAGCAGCAGGCGGCCAACACCGTCGTCAACGGCGGTGGTGGAGTCAGGCAGTCGACCCAATAAGCCCACCATCCATCTGATCGTGAACCCGGGCGAGGTGATCAACCTGAGCGAGATGACCGACTCGGAGTACGAGGACCCGGTGTGGATCATCCAGCAGGCTCAGCAGAAGCACAACTCTCGGCCCCACCACCACTATCCCCACCAGTCTACTAGGTGAGTGTGGACCCGTGGGCTTGAGGCTTGAGGCTTGAGGCTTGCCTGTATATTGAGCGAGCTGCGATTTTCTTGATTTTTTTCGTTTAGTGCGATTTTTTACTGTGGGTATATTTCTGTAATATTTAAAAAAAAATTTTGTGTCAACTATCGTCCGTAGGCTCTTAGTATTCCACTTTGGTATTCGTTTACAATAACTTAAGTTGATTAAAATTACCGTTTTAAAATACCAAAATTAACGTACGGTGGTGCTCAAGCTCCTCAAGCTAGCCGATTGTCCCGATTTGTTTCCTATAAAGAGTGGCAACCCTGCTTTTGTGCGAGCAATATCTTAGTAAGAAATTTATGTTTACAATGTGTAAGGGAATGAATATATCCTTTATTTACACTGAAACCGGCATTTTTTATTATATTATTTGGGAACACGTACTAAAAAAGGGGTAAATATTTGGGCAAGTTATCATTCTTACTATTTATGGGTATTTGCATAATGTTTTATTCAAAGTTGTACATATTTTCATTACCTTTTATATTTGTTTGATAATTTTGTATGATTTTTACTCTAACTTTTGGCTAACATTACCCGAAAAAATTGATTACTATTAAATGTAATTTAAAGAGCAAAATTGTCCAAGTTGTAGCAATAGAATTAATTAATTGTTAGTAATCTAAATTATAATAATTTTAAATAACTTTAATCAACTTAAATAAATTTTAATAACCAAATGTTAGTTCAGAAAATGTGTAATGATGAAGATGAATGTATTATATTTAAATAAACTTTATTAAAATTGTAAATTTTAATTTGAGGTTATTTTTATATTTATTATAAAAATTGTATTTATAATTAAAATTGAATAATTCATTCTTTAAATTAAATTCTTAAAAAGTATAGCTTGTCATCGAAATTGCGAAATAAAGTTTAATTAAATTAAATATTGATATTTTTTCCAAAATTGTCATTATTAATTAATATAATAAATTTGTTTGCTAAAATGTTATACTTTTTACAATTTAAATTGTATTAACTATTACACTTTTTCGCAATTTTTCGCGTATGTTTTCCACCGGTATATCACTTTATTTGCTACAGTACCTAGTTAATTCTAAATCTTTGTAATTGACCTTGAAGTCTTCGAGCTTGATGTTGGTCACATAACAACCCCCACAACCTCCACCCATGCAGGAGTGGCGGCTCTTCCGGCTCACGCGGCCAACAGCCGACCACCGCCGTCATCCCCGCCGGCCACCACCACTATCTGGGCGGTCCTGTGGCCGGTGGAGGAGGGGGAGGGAAAGGGGGCGGAGGCAAGGCCGCTGCGGGGACCAAGGGGGGTAGCAAGAAGGGGGCCGGAAGCCGGCTCCTGGGGAGTCGACTCATCAACGGCTACATGAACATCTCGAGGAAACTGCAGGAGAACTCGTCGTCCAAGAAGGCCGCTGAACAGCAGCAGCAACAGCAACAGCAACATCAGGGGTCGGCGAGGGTGAAGATTGAGACGCCACTTTAGAGTTGGTTTGTTGCCTGGTCTGTCGCTGGCGGTGGCGGTGGCGGTGGAGAGATGCGCTCGGCCTTGCTTGGATGTAACCGTGTGTTGGCACAGGCGCTTTCAGAACGTTTAGGGTTGAAGCGAGCGAGATATATTTAATAATTGTTGTTATCAGCTGTATAGATCACCTATATTATGAAACAGAAGCTACAACTGTGCTTCATTAATATTTAATGTATAATCTTTCAGCAAAATTGCGCCTATTTATCTATACACACAAACAGGGATATTTCTATCATCGTCGTATTTTCACAATCCTATTGTTTTAGTCGATCTCATTATAATAAAATAAGATTTTTTATAATTTTCGTAATCTTGATCAGCGTGTGAACGATTTCTGTAGTCATCGTTTGTTTTTGGAACAACAATTTTTTTGGAAAAATCAATTAAATTGCAGTAAACTATCTTATAATAATGTATATCGTTTGTGCAGAATAACAATTGAGTCTGGCGTATTGTTAATAAAAAAACTGTATAAATCTTTGTATAATCTTTGGACAGTATTGTTTTATAAGCGAATGAGTTCCGTTTATCCATTTGCAGCAGTTAGATGCGTTCATGTCTTCGCATGTTCACTGAGTTTTCAAAAAATAAAAAAACATAAAAAATTACAACTTCGTAGTAACAACAAACTATATAGTGAGCACACTTTAAGAATCTGAATAAATCCAAGCAGGGCCGATTGTGTCTGACACAAATTAAACTCTAATATAGTTCAATTATATGCATTTACTAGTGATTATTAGTATAGTGAAAGTCAATTCCAGACCTGACCCTGTTCATATTAGATCAAACTGGGGTAGGATCATGTCATACATTTACGCATTTAAAATATCGGGTTATTATATAGTTTGTCAAGACAAGTTGACTTTTAGTATTACCCACACTATTGTGATGCAATACATTCTGTATATGAATACCATGTCATGCCACCTGGCTATATTTTGACAACCTATATTATACACAATATATACACATGCCATTACACATATAGAGTGTACAATATAGGGTTTACTGGTGGTCGTAATTTTATATCTGTAATATGATTATAGTAAAACATTCCATGCCATTTTTGTATCCTTCTATTTAATATAAACATATTATAACAACCCGGATTGTCACTATCAATATCACCAATGGAATTCATTATATGTAAATTTAACGGACAGATTTAAGTATAACAGTATAACAGACACCAAAGAAAATCTATCATCGCAAATAAATTCAATTGATCGTTCCATTAATTTTTTTACAGAATGTTTACCTGAATCAAAATTAGCATTGATTTTTTATAATAAATGTATTCTGTTTTCAGATTGCTAAAAAATACTGTGATTTGTCCCTATTTCAATTAACTTGTTGAACCTTATCCCGTCTTGTGCATTGTCTACTTTAGTTAGCCTACCTTGTGTGTTTAAACTTTCATATCACTAGTGTGAAATTAATTAATTTGATATTTTAAACAATGTGAACTATTAACAGTATACAGTAAACTTTGGAATAAAAAATATATATTATTTAAATGTAGAGTAACCAATTGGGGGCTTTCTCTTAAACAATAATAGGTTATATAATTTAATACTTGTCTAAAAATATGTTTCTCCGTAAATTATTTTAGCATTCCTTGCCTGTCGTTCTTTGCCCTTGCACTTGTATAAATTTCATGTAATTCATAATAATATAATGTAAAATTGAAATAGTTACTTCTTCTGTATAAATATGTGAAAGGAAGTCACTCCGTTGTATATTATATGTATTACGCGGCCGTTGACACCTTTTTGGAATGTGGGGGCATAATCTCATGTTCACATGTTGTTGTTCAAAAGTGTAGTTGTTATCCATTTACTTCAAGTCAATAGCCCTAAGTTATTGAATATATCTTTCTGTTGCCATTTTATTTCTCTGGGATAGCATTCTTGTAAATATCGGAGGTTCCGTCAACATTAAATTATAATTTATCTCTAGACTGTTAGGTTGTGAATAAAAGCTATTTCTGTTATCTTTATTTGTTTCTTTTTTATAAAACTTATTTATATGACTTCTATATATTATATTTAAATATTATTATGCCCATTTACATTAACAGGATGATCGCATCAGTTCATTGGAACATACGACTTTTTCTGTTATCTTGATACAGAAAACATCGGTATAGACAACTGTTTTATGTCTTTATTGGTACACATATTGTCTTCTGAACGATCATTATTCCATTGACACAGCTAGAATGTACATGCTATGTTATTTCTTTGAAGAGCTTAACTTAATAGAGATATTTTTCTTTTTTAAAAGATTTTGCGGCTGTTCTAAGAAGAAAAAAACAGTTTTGTCATGTTTCATATACACGATTTCAAAACTGCAAAAATACAAACCGTGACTATATCCGTTTATCTGTCTTTTATTGTTATGCTCATAGAAATATAAGTAGGTATAAGTATATAAAAAACTATTTATATTTCTATGGTTACGCTATTATATACTGCAATGCCGGGGTCGGGGATAGATATACTTTAAGCATTAAATATGTACAAATATGTAAATCTGTGTAGTTATTGAAACTGTAAACATATTTACCTTTTCAATAATAAGGATTTCCATAATTGTGTGATTTTCTATAATATAAACTTTTTCTTTTACTATTTCTAACGTTTATATGAAGATTAATTAATTTAGATTGCTTTATGTTAGGGTTGAAAAATAGTTTTAAAAAGTATAAAAATTAGTTTTTAAAATGTTATTATTTCCCCTTTACTCTACCTATAGGCTACATAGGCCTACTATATTTTTTCAGCTTAAGTATATAATCTCATCATTACTTAAAAGTTCGACAATGTTCAATTTTCTAATGTTAGGTTAACCTAGTTTCGTTTTCAGTATTATTTGATTCTCAGATCACTTTGAAAATTACAGATATGTTATTATCTGTATAACATTTAAATAGGCGGTAAAATTAATTTTCTTTCTTGAATTTTCAAGTATTTGACCTCACGGCTTTAACACAAAGTCAAAAAATAACATAGCTAAAACAAATTGTTTAAATTTTGTATTGCCTATTTGCGTTAAATAAAAAAAAAATCTCGAAATTTTAAGTTCATATAGGCTATTCATATTTCGTCATACTTTTTCAGAGTTAGCATAATATACCTAGACCACGTCGCCAGAAAGAAATCGATACTGGAAATTACAATTTTTAAGGTTTCGACAAATTAATAACGTGTTTTTAATGAAACTTATATGTTTATTAGCTTGATATTTGGTATATTGTCAAATACATACTATAAAATACACAATATATAATTTGAATAGTTTATTAAAACATAGTAAGTATTGGCTATATTATTGTAGATAGACTATTTTATGCTGTATATTACTTAAGCTATGATGAAACCTCCTATCGTCTACAAACAAAGTATAAATGGCCCTTACGCTTACATCTATTCATTCTGGGTGTCACAAATAAGATTCACATTACTTGCGTTTGCGTGATGATGTTTGTTTGTTTGTTTTGAGCGACATAGAAGTCACGCCTTGGAAAGGCGTGCGTACTCCTCCATCTTCTCGGGTGACTCCCAAAAACTAGAGAGGGAGGAATCGACTTGTCTGAATATCTTGAGTCTGAGTTCAAAACATTTGGGGCTTTCTCTGAGCCAATGCTCGATGGATTCAATGCCCATGTTGCAGTTTCTGCACGTCCCATCCTCACTGAAGAACTTGGCTCTGTATGATTGGAGTTTATGGTGATGACCACATCTAAGTTGAGCGACGTTGGTAGCATCTTTCCTAGTCTTGGCTTGGTACTTGCCTTTCTTGCCATAGGTTTCTTTTAGAAGAGGATGAATTGTTGGCTTGTCTCTGAGGTTCCTGGCCGAGATCTTGATGGCTGTCTTCATTGTGATGGAATTATCAGGCTCGATGTTGATGTTCTTGCATGCTTGTTTTGCTTCGTAGTCCACCATCTCGTTACCCGGAATATAATATATAAAATAAGCTTTATTTGCAATTTGTCAGGCGCAAGGAGCATTACATAATATATAAACAATTTTTGTAAATGTATAATG
>JAUZND010070724.1:0-17070 GCA_034780555.1 Coelogynopora nodosa
TGTGTAAAACACAGAATCTTGAAGTTGATTCGCTTAGTTACAGGTAACCAATGCAGTTCTTTTAGTAGAGGTATACTATTAATATACTATATAATAAAGGCCAGAATATGTTATAACCTTATATATATCATGGCCGGGGGTCGTACCTATGAGGCCGAGGGGATATGTTAAGAACGAGTGCGATGGCATGTTTCTTCTTTATTTGTAATAAATATAACAAAATATTTTTGATAATAAAGGCCAGAATATATTATAAACTTATATATATCATGGGGGTCGAAATTGGTATGACAGAATACATAGTGCATAAATGCTGCTGGATGCGACCAACGCCAAAAATACACATTTTGCATTTTATAATATACACAAAATTAAAAAAACATATAATTTTAGCTATATTTCTTACAAAATTTGAAATGAAATAGTAAAATGTCAAGCCTAAGGTCAGTTTTTTACTATCAAAACTGTTTAACTGACCGCATTGATTAACTTAAAAAATTGATTCGCTTGGTTTGTAATATTTTAATGTAGGCTAATTAGAGATGGAAAAGGTTAATTATGTACAATTAATTAACACTCAAAGAACACTAGGCCCATCGAACTAAAAAATTGAAATATCTGATTTTTAAATTTCTGATATCTACCAGGGTTATTTAAAGTTTATTGCATAGTATGCAAAAGGCTATTTTGAAAATATTATTACAACGAAATCGATTCTTTTGTGTGGTATCTCAAGAGTATAAAAATAAAGCCTCTGGTTCCCGTTTTACGTGCAACAAAAAATTGTATTTGTAAAAAAATAAAGTATTATCATTAAATTCGGCTAATTGACATTCACTAATTTTAGTATAATTAAAAATTAGCATGCATATAATATTTTCATAACTTATATAAAATCCATTACAACTGCACAGTTGCAGATATACAAGCAGTGTCTATTAGTGAAGCAACTTCATTGAATTCGCAATGGTTGTCTCTGCCCAGCATCTTTGTTGTGGAAACATGGCTGACACAAATAGAATAATGAAATCGGCAAGTGCTCTAACTTGACTTAGATGCGGATAAAAATATTTCACGATCCCTTTGTATACGAAAAAAAAAATGTCCCTTTATTTAAACGCCCGGTAATATATTTTTATGAAAGACGTGTCAACAGAGACTAATCAATATGAACGATTTATATCAGGCGATAACAGTCAATACTAACTTTATTGCTAACTGTTAACGAAATAGTTTTCTGTTACAAAAAAATAATAAAAAGCAGTTACTTTTATTATAATTTGCTAAGTAATTTTATAGGGGCCCATTAAAAAAAATTAAACACATTTTTGTTATTCAGCATACATTCTACACATTAAATACAATTTCGTAGAGTATTAGCTCCATTTTGTCATAGGCTGAATGTACATTTTGTAAAAACGTTGAACATACAATTTAAAAAAATAAACTTGGTTGTCTTTATAATTCCGGCAGCGAATTATTTGATTAGGGAATGACGAATATTATGAAATTTAAGTCGAAGATACGCAAAATCTACACAAATTTTTTTTCAAATCAATATGAAAAACATCAGACGTAACGGAGGACACCCTACATTTGAAATTGGTTAATTAATTAATTAAATAACTATATAATCAGATATAGACATATATAAGGAAAGGTTTGTGATATACTATACGACATTAATTGATAAATATATATATATATATAGGCCTATGTGGTTTACATTGCTATATTAACAAATATTGCTTATATTAAAATAATGAAGAAAAAATTGTCAGCTTCATTAGTCGAAAAGTTTTTTATTCTATAAATAATGAAATTTAATTCACTGATAATGAAATATAGAAGAAACTAACAACAGCCAAAAAATAACAACACATGTCTAATACAATTAACACTTACGAGAGACAATTGAACGTGGAAAAGTAATATGTCTGTAACACTGCAGTGCCCTTACATATGTTTATGAGATAATAAATGACAATTACTCCCAAATTATAAAATATTCTGAAATACGCATGTATAACAATTATGACAATTATTCTTGTATAGTATGTATGCACACAAATATAATTTAGAAATGAAGTGTAATGTAATATCCTTTTAGAAACCTTACAAAACAACTGTTAACATTGATAAGGATAGATTTTTTTCTGTGAGCTGAAGATACCATTACTTTACAAAGGCCACTTTTAAGTTATGTATACTATTTCATACATTCTTCAAAAGCAGCCAAAACAATAAATATATACAGTTATCCTACAAACATAATAACTCAAGTTGAAAATATATAAAGTGTCAACATAAGTATAATATAATTACCTAACAGAAAAGTCATATTGTAAAAGTTCTTAAATTTCTAAAGACGAAAAAACAAAAAAGTGTAGAACTAAAATGCAAATCTATACAATTTAGTTAATTACAATTTAAGCAAAGTTGTAAAAATATATATTTTATGATTCAATTCATGGTGGCTATAGCGCTATTTTTAGTGAACTTTTATAATTAATGATACAAACAATTAAGTAATTAAAATTAGAAATATAAAAACACAATATTGCTGTTAACGATGAAATCAACCAATAATGTAACGATTACTATTGGCATAATCTTAGAACAGAAGAACCAACTATAAATATTAATATAACAGATCAGTGTGGATAAAGTTTATCGTAGAAATGGTATATCATAATTTTTTTAAGTTTTCTGGATACATTAAAAAAAACTGCATGGTAACCAAATACTGATATAAGCACTATAAACTTGTAATAATAACAAATAGGTATATCTCAGTTGAAGAATCAGTATAAAACACACTATTATATTGTTTGTATTGATGGTGACATATCACATAGCTTGATCTGAGTATACAATTATTGCTGATTCACAGAAAGATACACAGTAAATATATAAAGAACAAAATTATTGATATTTATAATGTATAGCATATAAGAAAACGTTGTCTCGTAAAATACTACATTGTATGCATAATAATATGTACACATTTATCGAATTACACAATAATAGCTATATCTGCAGTTATAAAATGATCATGGCGTTATGAAAGTATGAAAATGGTAAACCATATAATAAATACAAAGTACTGGGAAGTTTCAATGTAGAAAGATCAATGTTTTGTAAGATTAACACGAAAGACGGAAGAATACTATACAGATCTGTGAAAAACTGTGAGGAAAAAGTAACTGTGATGAGATTTATAGACCAGTCGCCTCAATTTAGTTTGCAGGCAAGCCTTATATGTATGTAAAATAACTATACCACGCTAGTATAGCAGAACACTCTAGCCGTGCACAAATCTGGTTGGAGTAAATATCAGGATGTTATCACGTTAAAGTTGTATGTAATTACTCCAATGATGATGCAAACATGTACAAAAGAAAAAAACCTATTAAAAAGAAATGATGTTCTAGCTTGACATAGCCACATTATGTAAAAACTAAACATTCTAGACCTATAAATTATTCATTGCTCATGGATGGCATGAATCGATAACTGAAACTTTTCAATAACAACAAGCATAATTAAAAAAATTTAAATCATATAACTTACCACAACTTAAAATAGGTTGAAAGCTAGTATAACCTTCTAGTGAGAATAAAATATTAACAGCTATACACAGGAACTATACTTGTTACCTTTAAAAATTAAACTTTTCAAATTATAGAAAAGATAAAGTCCTGTAATGCATACACTATAGTAAAAACATGAGCCTATTAACACCGGGAAATTACGCTCAAAAAATCAATTTCATTCTCAGGCAGAAGAATAATTTCTTTATAACTCGTCTACACTCCATGCACCGACAGATTGGCACGTTGCAGTGGTGGCGACGGCAAAGAGCCTGGCTTGTTGGGATCGAATGGATTGTGGTTAGGGGGAGCTTGAATGATCGACGAGGTCGGGGAAACACTGTAGAAGGAGGCCGTGGAGTGAGTCTTGGGCTGTTGATCCCCTCTTGACGCGGCTGCCGCTGGAGTGGTTTCACATGGGGTGTGCCGACGCGTCACATTCACAGGAAAGTTGATAGGTTGGAGGTTGTTATTGTCATGGGCGAGAGCTTTAGTGGTGGTCTTGTGACCGGTGTGGCCGATGTAGCTGCCGTGGTAGTCGTGGTGGTGATGGTGGTGGCGATGGCAGTGTGTGGAGGGGCAGGTCTTTTGTTCCTACGAGGGGATATCAGGGAATGAACACATTATTACCACATCAATATGTGGAATTTTAGAAGAAATGGTTTTGCTTAAAAGTACTTTTATTGTGAGAAATTGGAAAAACTAAACCAATGCTATTCCAGAATACAGGATAATTGAAGTGTTTTATCACAAGATTAGCAAAATAGTGAAGCATTTGTACACTTACTACCATGATAATTTCTACAAAAGATGCAGATGAATTTAAAACAATAAAACATTTCTACAATAAAGAAAGAGTAGTAAATAAAATCAACTACAAATTGTTAAGTGTCAAGTTAAGTGACAAACTGATTGGAAATACTATTTAACCAACTATCTACCGCGCTATATAATTTGAATTTAACAACGCATGAATAGATGTTAAAAATATAGATCACTGAAAAAATAATTTCAACAATATCAACATAAGGTAAATTTACTATTCAGTGATTGTTATAAAAAAATAATTGGATATGCGTAAACATGTAAACTTTATATATAGTATACGAAATATTTGGAGTAATGCTGGGTCGCGTTCGGAAAATGTTTAAAACAAATAAATTATGGATACAAATAAATGGATCTGGAACTCGATAAAACACAATAAAAATGAGTTTCAGACAATAATTACATTAATACAAATAAATCAACATTACAATAAATACCATTATTTTTTTGCTGTAAAGCCTTACATTTCTAAAGGTAAAATTTGAATAAAAATTTGTTATTTGAATTTGTAAATTTATTTAAATTAAATACAATAGTTACCACTTAAAATTAAGGTGTGTCGAAATTTACCAGAAATACATATATATGACACTCTATAATATCGTAATATATACCAGGCCCAAAGGCAGGGGGGGGGGGTGCAATGGCGCCTTAGGAGGGTTGGCTCCTATACTTATACCAATGTTAATCATATCCTAGGGCTCTACAGTAATGATCTCAAAATTTCTTACAACATGGTGTCTGCATCGGATTGAAAATGATAGAATGCTGCATAAAAAATATAGCTTCCCATCACAAAGAAAATGTAAAAAAACTGCTCCATTTGTAGGCATTTATAAAAAAAACATTAACTAATGCTACTCAGATAATTACGTCACGCAAAATAATGTCCTTTTTTCGACCTTCCTCCCCCTTTATCACGATTTATCACGCTTGGTCTAACTCTCCTCTATTAACAAGAATTAAGAACAACCCCTCAGGTGGGCAATCATTGCTAAAATATAAATGGTTAAATGAGGTTAATAATAAAAAATATGTAAAAGGTGTGAAAAAAGTAAGTCAAGAAAATATTTTTAGTTTATTTAAATATGACAGTTTGTGCGAACCTTAAAACCGTAATCCATAATTATCAAGAAAATACTGTAATATTTAACAAAAGTTTGCGCTCGTAATATTATGGTATATCGATTTTTACTTTTTATTATTTAGATATTAATTTTATGAAATTATGTTTTTTCGATTTGTATGAATTATTGATCGAATTTAATGATATTACATATTTTTATATTAATAGTTATTAATTATATATTTCACAAAATCCAAAATGAAACCCGAAAATGTTGGTTGGTGAAGTTGCTGTTTGCATCAATTTTACATTTTATACATACTATTAGATGTAAATTTCAAAGTGCTCTATAAATATTATTTTAATAAAACAATTAGACTCAAGATCATTTAAACGCTAATTATAATTGAAAATAATTAAGACAAGTTAATTAATTCTTAAGTTATGCATCAAATATGATATAAATAATAATTTCATAATAGCGGAATAATATTTTCATAACGTATTGTAATATTTTTCAATAGTAACTTAAGAAAATGTCGGTAATGTCCTGTGAAATATCGCCCCCGATAATAGGTTTAATTATAGCTCAGTTTTTATTGACACTAATTTGCTTATAAAAATATTATCCATTCTTGAATCAGACAAATTATAACTGTGTAAACTATAATTAATTAAGGATAATTATGTCTTGAATATACACATCACATGAGAGAAGTTATGTTCAAATCTTCAATCAAATAGGCTAAACAACACAATTAACAAGGCTTAACCTAATTATATGGCAACTTGTAGCGACTGAAAATTAATGTCTCAATTGTGAAATATGACAATATTCGAAATCATTATAACTTATTGAGATCTATATAGCAAGTAATATTATAAAATCTAAAATCGCTACTGTAAGAAACATTTTCTCTGTAAAATAGGTCACTTTTTATTGTGTAAGGGTCTCACGGCATCAACATATACGCTTTGATCATGCCGACAATTAATTCATTCAATTCGCGAAATTAATGGTAACTGGGTTTCAAAACGTTGCAGTCAAACTATTCTAGACTTAATAATGCTCATAACTATATAGTACATAGAGATACACTCGGACACCACCTATGTCTACCCTATCATGTTATATAATCAAACAACTTGTACTATAATAACAAAAAAATATTTAACAATCGGATAGGTATTAGTTAGGTAATGTAGCAAGATTTTTTATACGACACACTTTTCAATGATACGACGTTATCTTATTTATACACACACCGATATGTATTGGTGTTTTTAGTAATAGTTGACTTGTTGTAATGCACAACACTTTTAGTACATGACCCTTGCTATAGTGATTAACAATTATATATGTACGTTTAAAGAAACAAGTTCCAACAAATTCCAGGAATAAATCAATAAAACGGATCTTTCACACTTCATATGTTAAATTTATATTGTTTAAATGTAAGTAAATACATTAACCACATTTATTTTTAGATAATATAATATTGCTTATTCAAATAATCTATAACACTATCATATTAATAAGATTTGTTCCTATAAATACTGAAATATTGTAAAGTAAGTAAGTAAGTAAGTACAGTAAAAAGTATAAGATGGATAATTATTACAATCTTGCATATTTATTTAAAAAATAAAAAGCCGCAAAGAATTAACAGTGACATTGTTGTCACACAAAGTCGATCAATTTCAACTAAAAAATGGAACAAAATCTATATGTACACTGTTGAATACTATAGAGTTAATTTAATCACCATACAATATTTCATTTTTGCTTGGCAACGTTTCAACATATTATACACAAATTTACTGATATCTCAATATATCATTTTAAAAAACATGTGGGAGAAGGCAACTCATAAAGGAGAAAACAACCTGAGAAGAAAAGTGATTGGGCTATGAAGATATTTTAAAGGGCTTCCATAACTCCTTTACTAAAGAAGTCCAATCTTGACAATAATGCCTAACCAACTACCGATCTGTCTCAAACCTATAGTTTTTGGCAAAACTATCGAGCGTGTCGCCTATATTGTGCTCATCACTCTGCGTGTCGCCCCTAGCACAGTGTTCACTCTGCCTTGATACATGTCACAGATAACATACTAACTAATATTGACATCAAAGATAAAATTGTGCCACTAGTACTCCTCGATCTCTCAGCGGCATTTGATACCATTGATGCAGCCATATTACTTGAAACCCTTAATGACTAGTTCGGTATCCAGGGCAATGCTGCTGACTGGTTTTTCACCTACCTATCTGAACGTACCTTTTCTGTTCATGCTGCCAACTCTGAGTCCAAAGACCACAAACTAGTTTATGGTGTGCCCAAAGGTAACGTGCCCGCTTTCCAAGATAATTGCTTCGTTTAATGTGAACTACCATCTATACGCAGATGATACCAAAATTTGGCTTAGAATGGATTCATCATCTGACTCTGTAGTTCTCGATGAGCAATGTCTTGAATCCATTCTACAATGGATGACTGCAAAAAGCTTAATTGAATACATCAAAAACAAACATTATTATACATACGTCTAAGACACTCGCCAACTGTCCAATTACTCTGCATCTTGATGGAATCGGCATAGCACCTGTTCAAACAGCTCGTAATCTAGGAATAACCTTTGATTCATGTCTTTCGTTCAAAGAACATATTTCTTCTGTTTGCAAGTCGTGCTTCTTTTGGCTGCGCCAAATACGTAGTATATCTCGAGTTCTCCCATCCGATTGTATCAAATATCTTGTAATCGCCCTTGTAATATTCCGACTCGATTTTTGCAATTCTGTTTTGAAAAACATCCCCGAAAAACTTCTTTCCCGGTTGCAAAGAGTTAAAAACTCTGCAGCGCACGTCTTGTCACCAAATCGCCATGTCGAACACTGACATTTCCATTACTTCATCAGTTGCACTGGCTGCCTATAAAAAAACGCATCCAATTTAAAATGTTTTTGCATTTAATGCCATCCATAAATCAGGACCCAAATATATTCAATATATGGTGACTGTCAATGTCACTGGATGTTCTACTCGACAGTACCGACACTCATCTGTCCCATAGCCAGATCGTGCTTTCTCGATGGTCGCGCAGGCTCTTTGGAACTCCCTCCCATCTTCACTACGCATCGTTAACAAATTTACTATTTTTAAATCTAATTAAAAAACTTTCATGTTCTCATGATTTAATTTTTTCATAAACTTTCATGTTCTCCATAATCTGACCTATTCGATTGTATTAACATTTTAATTTCTGTAAAGCACTGCTGACATTGTTTCAATCTAGGACGCTATATTAAATAAGTAATATTATTATTATTTAGGGAGAAATTCAACAAAAAGAGAAGAGCCATCAAATAAGTTAATAATTGTTTGATGCACATATACTTATAAAAATATACTACATATTATATATATAATATATGAATAGATGATGAAAATCAGAGAATCCCATCGAGGAGGGCCATCAAAGGAGAAAGGCAGAGACAAGAGCATAATGGTAATATCAGGAGGTAAGAGCATTTACAGAATGAAGGAATTTAGAAAAAGTGATGTTCAGAGAATATCAGACACATTTGAAAAGGTCCTTCAAATGGGAAAGAGGCTTATGAAGAAAAGAATACTTCGAAGGGAAGGATAATATTGAATTTTGCTAATTTAATAACCATATATTGTATTGATGTTAAATATATTGCTATACGATATTGATATGCTATTGATATACAAATTGTACTATATTGCTTATAATGATGTTTTATGTAATGTTTTTATATAATTCTTTTATTCTGATTTTTTTAAATAACAATAGAAAGCCGGTTTATGATGTTAACAGTTCAATTTATAAAATTTTAAAAGTTTACGCGAAATATAGCCTGAATTCTACCCATTTTAAAAATATATCAATATAAACCGATTTACTATTATTATTTTTAATTAATTCACTAATTTGCCGAAAACCTTCATTTTATTTACATGCTATTTTCCTATTAACAATTACAAAATAAAGTTTAATGATATTTTATTAAATATATTAAACTTACATATATCACCCAGCATTTTAGGAATAATTAGATAACATATGTGTCATAGTACAGTTTGAATAATTTATAATCAAATGAAGTTTGTATATGTTAAGTAATTATGTTTATTTTCGAAAAAGCTTCCACTGAACGATATACGTAAGAATTTTTTATAACTTTAATATTTTATTATTTCTATATTTTTTTGTATAAATAATATATTATATTGTATCGGTATACTTTTAGCACAATATTTATAATAATATATGTTTACTTCTATATCACTAAACGCTTCCCAGAGGTAACTTACGTTTTAGCTAAGTTTTTAAAATACTTAAAAATAAATATTGTCTTAAAATTATACTGCATATTTTAAAACTTTAATGTTAATGCATTATACATTAAATGAACCATTATAGAAGTTCATAGTAATATACATGTGTTACCAAAACGATGATTAGGTATTACTTATAAACAAATGTGTAATACTGGTGTTTCTTTACTCTTATAGATGTTATTGGGGAACCGGTTTAATGTAGGATATTTTAACAACTAATGAGACTTTATAAGTAACAGATGAATTGGCCTCTGTTACTATCGCTTCCGTGTATATTATAACACATTGTAATATCTAAAGAGGTACACAAGTGTTATTTTGTTATGCATAATATTGTCTTATACCTTGTGTAGATTAATACATAAATTAAACTTTAAAATCAAATAATCAGATACAAAAAGTAAATAATATTATATAGAATTCATCATATAATAAAAAACAAAAATATTTATACTTCTGTAAAAATATTTGGCAAATAAAAGTAAAATCAAGCTAACAATAGATACTGCATCTTGCCAATGATATCCAGTTCAGCCAATCAGTGTTCAATCGCTTATACTTATAATTTGAAATTTATTATGTAAACTGCTTTTAATCACGCCAAATAAAATGCTATTTTGATTTTCTTCACATTCGTACCCTAGTTTCGACCAAATCGATACTAAATCGATTCAATAATTCGAAGGTTGGTCAATACTGAAACTATGTAAAGTTTGATCAAAGACTATAAAAAAAAACTCGTAGAGTTATAAATTGTGGAAGTAATAATGAGTGCGACTAAAAAACACTTCAATACATGCCGGATGCATTATATTAATGGAAAGTTAAATATCTCAATAAGTTCATCGTACCAATTAGAAAGTTATATGTGGACATTATTCTACTACATTCAAAATTATTATACCGAAACCGAAAAGTATTTGGGGAGGCTCGATTCATATACCTCTACTTTTAATGGCTCCATATTTACGCAATTGTTGTGTAATATGAATAAATGCAGATTTTTGTAATTGTCTAATGATCACTTCTATAGTCAATCAGAAGAATTATATATTGAAATTAGATTGACGCTTTAGTTTTTTAATTATAAAAATAGGTAGGCTAATAAAATATTGCGAATTTGATATACTTACCATGACTGTTAACGTTGTAACATACACAATCATTAAACTAATTTAGATGCATAATTCTTTTAGGTATTTATAAAAGAGATAATTTAACAATAATAATAAAAAATTATCTTGCATTTAAACTAAAAAAAAAAAAAAAAAAAAACGGTAAATGAAATAGGTAATGATGCATTATTTTATTTAACACGTTTGAACCTCATATGCCTTACCGGTTTCGATGAAATATCTATTTGTGTTTATTATTATTGTTTTGTTTATACTTGAAAATTTCAGTAACACCAGTCCTGCTTTTATTTACATTTCCATTCAATCTAAAAAAACAATACCACATAATTTGAATACGTTATAAATTAGCTATACATGAATGACTTTATTGTATATAGATAGATATATAAAATGTAAGTTGAGCAGCTATTCTCGTATTTTGTACGCAAACTCTGTTTTGATGATTCGCGTGACAGTTTGATGACTTATAATTAACACTTTTCTGAACTATTATATTTGACTTATATTGATTATAATTCTAATCCTGTCCTTATATAAGCAAACTTGTTTTATAATCATAAACATTTTCCAGTTTGTTTGTTCAGATATATCGATATAGTCATCGGTAAACGATATAGGCAAACTATATTTCTAAAAGCAAAAAGTAACTAATGTGAAATCAATTACTAGTAGGTGAACTTTCTTAGCAACAGGTGTGGTTAGAAATAAAAAATATGTTGACGATCGATAAGTGTATTATGACCGAGTAATCATATTTTATTCAACTGTCTAATAAGTTTGTTAATGATAGATAAATATTTCAAAAATAACAATTCAAATATATAAATTAACCGGAAATAACAATTAAATAAAAGCTATATTATTTATGTCAAAAAACGTGCATAAAATTTCAAAACAATTGAATTAAAAATAATTCTGTGTTTTGTTACAAATGGCATACTATTCCAAATTTTTTCCCCGAATAAAACACTATGAAATATTTGTGAAAAACTGGTTTCTATATTTTGTTAAAACTGACAAGTTTTTAAATAATTCAAAGATATCTCACTTTGAAAACGGGTGGCCCACAAATCTTAAGATTATAATATACAAAATTATTTTTTTTTAATTATAAATTACACACTAACATGGTTTACATATTGATTATTATAGGAATTATTATTATAAATTCGAATTGTATAATAATATCGTTTTATACAATTATACTACATGGAATACAATATTGCAAACAAACAGATCGAAATCTATAGGAATCGGGTGTTGTACTGTCTATAAATGAGAATAATTTGTTTATTTGTTCCTGGGCTTATAAATGTATATAATTTTATAAAAACATACACGATGGTTAATTGAAAACATAATTTATTAATGAAACACTACATTCTCTTGAATTCTAGCACATAGTAATTTTAGAGTATAATTAATTATCATTTTCAATTAATATAAAATGGTTTACACCAGGCTAATAAGTCCATTATCATGGAGATCATTCTTAAACAGGGTGTCGACCAGTTTGTCATAATTATTTTGCAGGATTTTTACAGTATTTAAAATTATTTTGCAGGTTGAAAATTGAAATTCATGTACCTATTATACTATTATAGTATGATCTGATAAAAACTATTTATAGTTGAAACATTATCAATACATAGTGTTACAATTAATAATATAAATTCTTAGTTCAAAACAAGAACACAAGTTAATTATTTTTTCAATGATGATATCTCAACATTAAGTTGCTTTAACTGCAGCCACCATCACTTCCGGTCTGATTCTTTTTCCAATAGTTCAGCCGGTTTATTTTGCTGTTCGGCAAGCTTTGTCAAAGTTCATTCTCGACGCTTATTTCCCTGTATGGCCATAGTGGTCATGCTTAGTACCTATATCTATTGGTAGTTCAGCATGCTATGGACACTTATTTCCTTGTGACCATAGTGCTCATGCTAATCATCATAGTTATACTTATACCATTTCCCCCTATAAAACAATACAGTAATAATTTTTTTAATGTAAACATTATTTTGCAGGTCTAGAAATCATTTTGCAGGATTTTAGCATGATTTCTGCAGGATATTTGCAGGTTTTGCAGGTCGATTGACACCCTGTTATAGTTTCAATGCGTAAATATTTATTATTCTCCCATGTATTCTTAAATAAACTGTACATTTATACAATACATATACAAAAATAGTCTTTAAAATTAACATAATAGTTGCATTATTTACAAATAATATATATAATATATCTGATCATATGCAGACGTATAACTGTACGTAACTTGTTTAAGAGCGAGCTGCTAAATTCAAATAATACCTATACCATATTTATACCATAATAGACGCTGGATTTTTAGTGAGACTAAACATTCCGGAATCCCTTAATTATATATATATATATTTATAACAAGAATAAATATACTGACAAAACTATAGTATCATGGTTATTTTACAGCGGAGTCAAGATATACATGTATAGACAGTACAGTTGTTGTGATATTATTTCAAGTTATGCATTATTATAGTACGAGTGGATTTTCATATGTACATTTTATCCTTGACATACGCAGATTTATAACTACGTTATAAATAACAAATATGTGCTCTTTGGACAAAAACATGTGTTATACAGGACACAACAATAATATTATAATTCTGTATGCATCGAATTTTCCACAACATAATGTATGTATCCAATTACGAAACAATGACTTTTACATGTCGGTTTCAACTATGTCCATGCACCCTTCACAGACAAACGTCTACAAAAATCAATTGTTAACGTTTTCAACGGGAAATTACACTATATGGTAGATTAAAATAGAAAAACTATGAAAATTAAACATTTATCTTTTAAATTAATTTTCTAAAGCTTTAACGAATATTTTGACGGTGAAGTGAGTTCTTCCGTGGAGTTCTAAATATACAACATAATATTTAATATATTTAATATACAAAACGAGTTATTATACATTTTGAAGTTCATAATTTTTTAATTAATTTGGTATTGTTAAGATACCTAAAATAATAAATGTTGGGAAAAGACATAATGCAAACATAAAAGTGATATAGACAAGCTTCATACTATAAGTACATACAAATCATTAGAAATATTTAAATAAAAAAACGGATTATTACATTTTTATTCTATTTATTATGTAATATATCCTCTTATTTATTATTAGCCATTAATAGTTGGAAGATAAAATAAATAGCTCTAATATAATTTTAGTATATAACTATATAATAAACTGAAACTATCATAAATAAAAAATATATATAATCGCTTTTTAAATGTGATTCCAAAGATAAACAAATGTAATTTTTCTGAAATTTTAGTCTATATGTCAGTCTATTTCAAGCAAGGAAGGTCTTTATAATTCGTAATAGGTGATCAGTTTTCAGGAGAATTCACAATTTAATGTAAGCGATATTTCAAAAATGTGTTAAACGTGTTCATTCCGTAAAGGGAAAAGCATTTGCGAATTCCTAATTTTCACAGCATTTCCAGGTGACATTAATTTAAATAAAATGTTCACACAAATTATTTTTATATTAAGACAGCAAAAAGGGTTTTTAAAATAGTATAAATATCGAATACAATTGTTGATAACAATATGAGTTTTCATTTTAATCAATAAAATGATAATATTTACTGTAACGTATGGAGAAATCAATTAAAAAATATATAAATATACTTACACTTCTATTGAGAGTTTCTTTTGCATTTGTCGAAGTTAGTGTAGGAAAAGAATTGAAAGAGCAAGGAGGGCAGTGTTCGCAGACTTTCTGAGGGACGACTGGAGTAAGTCTCTTCCGACAAGAACAATAAATGGAACCATTATGTCGACTAGGATTAGGATGACGATTTTCTTGGTGCTCATTAGACGAGTAGACGGTGTGCTTGCAAACGTGCTGCTGCATCTGATGGTCTGAAAGATCATGTGGGCTATTAGTGATTATCGCTTTTGAATAGTCAATGGTTTTATTGTTAGCTGAAAGTGGGCATGCTGCAGAGCTATCAGTATGGTTGTGCTGCCTATGCGGCCGACAGTAATGATGGAGATGGTAGTGATGATGTGTGTATCGCGCAGGCCAGTGGTAGTCCTGACAACAACTACGACGACGATGCCGTCGATGCGACCCGACGGTTGATTGGTGTCGATCTTGGGAGCACACAGAAGATATTTCGCTGGCGTTTTGAACGGAAGAATACTGAGTGATACTACGGTGGTGGGGGTAACACGAATGACCGAAACAAGAGCAGCTCCTGGAGGAACTGTTTTCAACGTCGCAGTTGCCGGCGGTTGTTAAGCTCCACAGGGATGACGAGGAGCATAAAAAGTTTTCTTCCAGTATATCATTCGACTTCTTTTTACGTCGGAAAAATTTCAAAAACTTTTCGTAGCACATGAAGGCTAGTGTTGAGGTCTGTCCCATAATAGTTAAAACTGTGCAGTTTAGTGCTGTGTTCTTCAAGTATTTCGTAATATTTCGAATATGATGTCCTCAAAAAACAAAAAAATACCTGTCTTGCATTGATCATATCATCCGTAGTCTGAAAATCTCTCCCTTCTATTGATAAAGACGGATTTTGTTGTGACGCAGGTTGCCTACTAGCTGAAGGTCCTCTATATCTCTATTTCTCCAAAAGTATGAAAATGTTGAGACGTTTAGCAACGAACCAATCAGGCAGCCACCTACATACAATCAATTGCTGCGTCGCAGACAGACAGGCAGCCACAAATAAGATAGAAATAACCAGGAGAGAGGAAGCGAGGCGAGAGAGAGAGAAGAAGCAAAGTACGAGATAGATTCAGAGGGAGGAGAGAGAGAGAGAGATATATAAAGAGAGAGAGAGTCAGAGACTCAGACAGGAAAGCTGCTGTTCCTAGCTTGCACTAACTTGTAGTCTAAAACAAGGAGGCAGCAGACAATATCGAATCGATGGCGGATACGGCGTCGCCGATTCCATTCACCTAAAAGGACTAAACGAATAGGGGGTCACAATAACCCCCGTCTAGACAGTATTGCGCGACTTTATTATTCGGCCAATCAGATACACGCACACATTAATCTTCATGACATCTCAGTTGGTTGTTTTCAACGTTTTGCATAACTAAAACGTAGACTTGATGTATTGCTTGTTGCATATCAGAGATCTTGTATGAAGTATATTAATATAAGCAATTAGCACTGATCAGCAATATGCTGGTGCTACTCAGATTCGGTTAAACTATATTTAAATGTTGTCACTTAAGTTATTACAATTGAATTCAAAATTATATTACTTCAATTATACGTTGAAAATACATGTAAATAGATAGTAACAGTAAAAAAACTGCACAAATAAAAAAATAATATGTAATTTTTTAATATTAAATTCCGACGGAAGGATTCTAGGCTATAATACGCATAATTAATTATTTATTTTATACTAATTAATTAGTATAAAATAACTATTTTTGTCGAATACTTGTTTCTATCCTTTCTGTAAGTTTAAATAAGCAAACACCAAACATATTGAGTCTGTACATAAAATTATACGGAGTCTTGTAACCCAGAAGCCGACATGATGGAAATATTTATTGTGAGTTACATGCAGTGCAGACAGAATAATAAATGGCAGCACATCCCATGAATCTACCATCCTGTTACAGATTCTTCAGAAACTAAATTCCAGCTATATATATAATAAGTCGTGATATCTAATTCGCAAAGTTCTTCGAAATTTTCTGTATATGATCGCTATAGTAAAACAAGAAAATTTAATATTATGTATTATCTTATTATTCCGTTGATTAGAATGTTTATGGTTCGGATTAATTGTGCAAATTTGTAGAATCACAAACAATTATTATATTAATAAAACATTTAGCATGGAGCCGAATTAATTATGTTGGTATAAATATTTATATATAATAGTACTTTTAGCTAAATATTATCGCCTATAAAGTTTTTTTAGAAAAAAGGTAATAAATTGCAATTTTTAAGTAATAAAATATATTAAACAATATTTATAGATTCAACTATATAATGTAGGGTATAATGAGAGTAGTATAGAAGGAAGAGGTCTACGTCTCGC
>JAUZND010070746.1:0-17066 GCA_034780555.1 Coelogynopora nodosa
AATAAGGCTATCATTACATTTATACCAGTCAGTGTTGTATTTGGTATATGCAACATAATGTCCATTTGAAATGGATGTACCAATATGACAAATAACACCAAAAAGAGAAAAAAATTCATTATTTAAACAAAGACTGGCTGGGCATAGGATGGAATGTCCAGTTGTTGTAACATAGTAACAGTTGTTGTTTATTAGATACATTCCTGATGTTTAATAAGTTATATAATATATTCATGTGTCCACAGAAGATAGCTCCAAATGGATAATTATTATTTGAATATTTGGTCCTTCGTGTTAACTAATCTTCAAATTTGAGTAAATTTTCATTTAAGTTAGTTATATATGATTTTTAGCTGCTTAATATCATCTTCCAAAATTTGCAATCTTCTTAATTTGAAAATCCTCAGACTAATTAAAAAATAATAATTCAAATTCAGTATACATTGAAAGTCTTTTTTTAAATAAGTAATCGATACTCTCTTATTTATATACATTTTTTGTTGTATCACGCACGTTATATGACAATTGTGTTACTTGATATATTTACTACCTAATCAATTGCAAAAAATTACACATTAATCGAATTAAAAACTATTATAACTCACTTGTCTTATATGAATTGTGTCTTTTTGTATTGGCAATAACAAATAACAATAAGAACAATTTTATGAATGAATTAATACAATATTGTAAATACAGATTTTTCGCCTTTTGCCATTTAAAATTATTTTGGAGTAAAATATAATGTATTTTCTTCTTGCATTAGTTCTAATATTCAGACATATAAATAAAGTTATACCTAATAAAACATCGTCCTGTATAAAACTTTTAAGATTATTTATAAAATATCACTACAATTATATTTACAGGTTTTAAAATCAATTTCGTTTGGTTGTAAATTCATTAAGTCATTCATTGTAAAGTCAATAACTAATAATTTCATATATCTCTTAAAAGCCCACAGTTATTCACATAATCATTTTCCTATAGTCAACATTGAGGTTTACTAATTTCCCAAAAAACAATTATCTAGTAATTTAGTCTGACATGATTAATTTTCAATGTTAGTTATACTCGACGTTATCTCGACACACAGTTTGAGGACTCTTCTCCTAACTTGACTTGTAGGACACGTTAAACCACCCCCTTGACGTGGGGAACACAGGCAGCCCCCCCTCCTATCAGACAATGACGACATCAGCGCCCCCAGTGCCCCCCCGGGCGACACCCTATCCACAGCCAGAGCTTCGCAGGAACGGTCGGCATCAGACGGCCTCTCCCAGGTCACCGCACTACCATGTAAGTTAAAGTAACAGATGCTCACAGAAAATGCTCAATGTTAGTTTTTTAAGAATATCAAATTTTGAGTAAACGATTTTAATAATAATTGAAAATGGACTTTTATTCATATTGTATTATGGAAGGAACAAAGTGCAAAAATTTATCTGAAGACAAGTATTCTAAATTTATAACGGAAAGTCTCAAACTTTCATTATGCTTATTATATTTAGTTTTATTGAAGTTAAAAAAAGTATAGAATTCATGATGTTGGCTACCACTTTTGAATACAATTTGAATACAATTTTTGTACAAATTTGTACAATAGGCAGTTATAGGTATACGTATAATAATTGTTTGTTTTATCAAATAAATCACATGCTCACAATTATCTAAAAGTAAGAACGCGTCAGGAATAGTCTCACTGAAACTATCTGATAATCTCGCATGCATTAATTAATATTTTGTGGACAACTTTTAAATCAGTAAATGCTATCGATTTGTAAATTGCTATTGTTATGTCAACTCCATTCATGTCAGAGCCTGGCTTACACTTATCTGACTCATAGTGAAATTTTAGCTGTATTGTACAGTAGGCCCAATCAGATTAACACATATCTATATTTGACTAAAAGGCGCCTTATACCGATGATTTTGTACCTTCAATACGTTCAACCACCTCGGTTTAAATCCTGACTATATATTACGATGATGAAAGTTTCTAGTATTTAATACCGATTTTAACTTTTTAATTAATTTTTTTTGCATATTAGTATCGATTTTTGTTATTTTTGGCCAATTTTGAATACAGTATAATGTTTTTGTGAACAATTTTAAATTAAAAAATATAATTAATTTAAATATTATTACTTGGAAATAGAATAATGTGGTATAATTGTTGTTTTAAAATGATGTAGGTAGTTATTCATTATCGATTTTATTTAGGGTGTGGATGGTGGGCAGATTTCATTGTACCAGCTTAAATCACGGATACTCCGAAAGAACAAGGAAACTGACATTTTATTTGGTGTAATAATATTTAAAAAAAATGATATTCACCAATTTTCTTATTTTCACCATTTTATTGATGAATGCCAATAAGACAAACATAACACAATGTTTCTTCATAATTTCAACTATCAAGTTTACTGTGAAGAAGATACATAAATATTAAAATTTTTATTATCAATCGATTGTGGGAAATATACCATAATATGACGTATTTAGTAGAAATTGTTTATTGATTCTAGACTAGTGTATTATACGGTTCTTTTTTCCTAATTATAATATGTATGTTGTATAAACTAGTCGTTCATAACTTTACTTATTTAAAAACATGAACATTTCTAAACATTGATATTGGGATTTTGATTGTTAATTCTACGCTTTCTAACATTTTTATTTTGCGCATCTGTTAATATTGAAGAGAAGGTTAAATGTTGTCTGTATATTATATTTTGCAATGTTATAAGCGTAATAATATGTTACCTGTTATAATGAAGAAATGTTCACATTTTGTGAAATTGTTGTTTCCGATGATTCCAAATTCAAAACTTAAATAGGATATTTTACTTTACCGATTATAGCGCCACAGTTTTGGTCCAGACTCATACCTATGTGACACACCTCAGTGTCGCCTTTATTTGACCCATTATGTTGACGAATCATTTGATCAGCAGTCAGAAATTCTTTGTCTGTTTGACTCATCGTAACGGTTTGAAAATTTAAATTGCTTTATTTGGAAAAGTAAGTATACCCTATTCCCGTGACCGATACCAAGTAAGTACCATACACATGATTGAAACATTGCCATTGGACAACTTATCAAATCATTTCATGTTTGAGAAGTTAATAATTTTGGACAACTTTTAAAATGTTCTTGATTATGTCATATTATAAAGTAGTTGTTATGTAAACCTTTTCAATAATATTTAATAATTGCAATATGGTATTTTTTGATGATGACTAAGTATTTATTTTGATTTATCTTTTTCTTTAAACATTACAAAAATCAGGAGGGTTCTGCCCTTGACCCCGCGGGATGTGGGCTTCCCCCTCAGACCCCCATAGAGTCTGGCATTTTGTGCTGTAAAATGAGTGGGACGACATGATTGCCCGTACGTACATCGACCCCCCCCCCCCTCGCATCTGCTCTCCCTCCAGGGCATGCTGGAGGAGCACATGATGACCTCCTATACGGCGGGGGGCAGTGACACTCGGCGGCACACGTTGATGGACCCCAGCACACTGCCCGATGTCGCCATCACACACACACCCCCGCTGCTCGACTGTGATGAGGCCACTCTGTTGCGTCACCCTGGAAACAACAACAACAACAACCCGACCAGCAGTGATGGCAACCATCATCAGCACCTCCACCTGCATCACCATCATCACCATAGGTGGGTTGGTTCAGATGTGGGATGCTTCAGTTTATTACTTTTGAACTACGTTGTTGTATAATATTATATTACATAATATTTCAAATCTGTTCTATCGTTTTTTAACTGGTTAAATAAAAGTTTGTATTTCTCTTTGAGTCATTTTATGGTATTGTTTGGATGGGAAATTATGATACAGCTATTGTGACAATTTCTCGATAATATGCTGATGTAATAATATTAATATAATATGAAAATATGCTCGAAAAGTTAAATTTTTTGATATCGGAAAATCTACTCTTGATATAATTATCTTCGTATAAGTTAGTTATTTTTGGTTTTTAAATATGAAAGATTTTATTTAATACTTTATTAATTCAAAAATTATCTGAAAATAATTATTTTGTTATTTTAAAAGTTTTTAATATTTTGACAATCTAAACTCCGTGGTGTACCTGGGGGGGTATTCTTCCGAAGGTAAAAACAAAAATACAGATATTCATATTTTCTTAGACATTTAATTGCATATTGTTTTGACGTTTCATTAATATTCTGAAATATTGTAGAACAGCTTTTTTTCTATGTGCAAAACGATTAAATAATGAAAATTCGAACAAAGATTTTTCTTTGATCCAAAACGTTTGGAACATTTTTATGCGTTTAGTTCTTTTTTAAATTGTTTCGTCGCTGCCATATTATATTTAGTTAGTAAAAATAAATTAAAACCAACAAAAACTTATCTTTTAAAACATAACATGTTGTAAACATATTCACTACACAATGATGTTTTGTAATTCTAAAACATGCTTATAAAATCGCTATGAAAAAGTGATGTTGAGCAAGTCCACTAAATCCACCACCCAAAACAATCACCTAGGCGTCAACGGCGACCCCTAACCAGCGTGGAGGACGGTGGAGACACCCTGCTCATCAGTGCCGTGGACGAGCCCGCGGCCACTTTCTACCATCATCATCCCCAACAGCAGCCTCCTCAGCAGCAGCAGGTTCCCGTGAGTCAGGAGAGTCAACAGCAGCAGCAGCAGGCGCACTACCTGAGTGATGGCGGCGGCTCCCAGGGGGGACACCAGTTCTCCACTGATTCCAGTTCTGCCTGTAGGTTCCTGTCTTTGTGGGTGTTGTGTGTAGTGAATTGACTGTACGTGGTGGAATGAGTCGAGTGGGTTGTTGCATGGCATTGTTTTTCTTTTGGGTCAATTAAATGTAATGTTCTTATACGTGGAAGCGGCAATTCTAGATAATAAATCATTAAATTGGATTTAAATTAATCATTAAATTGTATTCTAGATTTTTGTTGTATAATGATAACCGGAATTTAAAGGCCTACTACCGTTTTGAAACAAATAATTATCAATATATTTTTGTTCACTAAAGCAATGTATCATAATAAAAGTTTTTTGATGCAGTATTTTACGAGAAATATCTATAAATATTATATTATTATGTTTAATGTGTGTTATGTATGTTTTACTTTTTATATTTAGAACTATTTACAAAATATTAATAATCTAGTTATCGACCTACAAGCTTTATCTGATTACATCAGTAAATCTAAATAACAACTAGTTAAAATGAATAAGTGGTCTTCGTTGTATGTTGTGTTTAACCTGTTTATTTTATGATAAACAATTAAATGATAACAATGATAGTTTTCCTTACTGTAATCAAATTGATATGTCAACATTATTTTTTTTTAATTTAAATGTATGCAAATTTTTGATATTAATAATTTTGAAAATACTTTCGTCTGCGTTCATTATTAAACAATTAGTCAAGTTTGAGCAATACATATATAACTTATAATGCTCAACAAGATTATAATATACACCGTTAACAGATATTTTGTTGACTAATTTGACAGTGCCATTTCAACAGTTATTTTTAATTTGATGTTGATCACATTTAATTTACCGATCCCTTTAACCGCCCCATCTCCAGTGTCCGAACAGAGCAGTCCAATCAGCAGTGAAAGAGATCGTCCGGATTCCTCCAGCTCACTACGATCGGTGCCACAAGAAGGGGTTCACAAAGTGTACGTGTCTTTAACTCTTTATTTGTATCTATATGCATGAACAGGAACAGGAACTGCTCTGCCCTACACTACACATTAGAGTATCAACTGTGACAACAACAGGGATCGTTCTACTCTGATCGTGTTATCTTTGATATGGTATACATTACAGAGACCCATTTACTCAATACGAGTTTAGTGTAATTATTACAATTATTACTTAGATTGCTCCATAACGATTAGATGCCCTAAACTTAGGATTTCCTAGAATTTTATACTACTATTTATGCTACTTTTAACTTTATTGTTTTGATAATGTGACCTGTTTTCAGTGTTGTAGGAGAATATTTCGTTATTACATGTTTAGTTTTCATGGATCACATAATTCGATATCTGTGGCCAAATCATGGGAAGTGAATTAACAAGACTTGTACAAATTATGTTACCCCATTACATAAAGCGGGTGGCGCGTTTTGTTTATCTATCTGTTATTTTCATTAGTATAAGTTTATAGTTTTCCTGTTTTTAGCACACTAGTTCCAATTACGCTGGTTTCTTTTACACTATAGCCAGTCGATTCTCGGTGGTCAGATATGTAGAATTAAACAGACTGGTGTGCATTATAAAGTTACTTAAATGTAATTATGATGAAATAATTATATTTTACCTTATGTACTGTAAAATCCAGTATTTAAGTCACACCCACATATCATTAAAAAAGGCTGATTTTTGTAGTGTATAAATCACCGTCCTAACTTTTAATATGGACTGTCAATTGTTTGCATTGGTAGGTTAATATAACATCATAACTATCTGGATTGGATTTCAGTCAACATAATCTTATTTGCAATTATTTCATTTTTATAGATAAATTAAAATAGATTGTTACTTAACTGTTATAAAATTATATTTTTATTAAATAAAATTATGAATAATGGATCTATTTTTGAAAGGGGGGATATTTAAGTTCGGTATATTATATAAGTCGTACCCCACTTTTTACTCGTAGATATAGGCTCCAAAGTCCATCCTATACACTAGATTTTATATTCTCGTATTAATATAGAAATGACAGTGTTATAATTATATATGTACCTACTAGCTCTGATAATAGGTTGGCTGTTTCTTAATTGTTTTTATGCCGCTATTCTTCCATGTTCTTAGAAGTTTCTTTTTCTCACTTGAAGTGTTGACACAAAAATAGTCGGTAGGGGTCGTTAAAATATATCTCACGCACGATATACGCTTAGTCACACACATTGGAACCTCTACAGTACGGTATTTATTGGCGCGTGATGTACATATATACAATACATACCTACCCTGACATCATCTATCATTGGTATTTAATAATTAAGGTATAATATTTCGATATTATGTTAATGTTAAACAGTATGACTTCTTGATTGAATTCTTAAATATTAACAGAAATAATAAGATCTATACATAACATTTTATATTGTTAATATAAACAATAATTGAATTGTTGATTACTCTGCGAATCATTGTTAGTTCTGGTAAATTATGTTTGTTAGTGTAGTTTTCTGAATTTTATTTTAGGTCAAACATTTTTTATTAACTAAGCGTTGTTATTCTTCTACTTATTTACAACATTATAGCGAATTTATATAATGACATATTTGAACAATGGTATTAAAATAATATATTACCAGTTTGAGATCTTTTGCATTAAATTATTATATTTTAATTATCTATTAAATCTAGAAAAAATGAATAACATAAATTATACACAAACATTTTATAATATAAGTAATCGAGTGATCAAGGAAATCAGTCGTGATATTTTGAGCCTATAGTGTTCAGAAGAACAGTCGGGTCTGTTTTATTTGTTATCATCTTTTTAAAATGATATCCTCTAAGCTATAAAGACAGCAAACTAAAATATTATCTTTAACGCAATTATGTGGAAGACAATCTTAAGGAAGTTATATCTGAAAACCAGAAATAGAGTTATATGAGACTTATCTAACTTTTCATCAAATTCAAAATCGTTATTTATTATTGAGCTTGAAAACGCTAATCATATATCTTGACAACACACACTTGATAAAATCGATTACACCTAATTGTCAGACCATCCAGCTCAATCTCATTCAATTTAATGTTTGGTGCTGTGCCGGGGCTAATTGCCTGTATGTCTCGCGGATAGACATGATTTTCTTGTGTCTAATAATGTAAAAAAATGATGTGACACGAACATTTTCAAAATGGGGTAGACGGAAAAATAGAAATAAATAGAACCCCAAATTCAGTCAGTCTAGGAGAAATAATTGATTTGTAAAACGTCATAGAATAGTAAAGAAAAATAATGTAGACTATACTGTATTAACGCTATCGAAAACGAAATTGTCTGCTGGAAGAGGAATAACCATGTCTAAGACGAATCTGAGCTCCCTTCTGGTGAAATTTGATCGTCCTAGTAAAGCTGATAACACCGCGATCAAAAGAGAGTTGGGGAGAGCGGCGGTTACGTTAAAATAGTATCTTATTTTATTTAAACGATGAGGAGCAAATCGTTGAATTAAATTCGGGAAATTTAACAACTATCGGTAATCACGCGCTTATTATGAAATTTAACAAATATGGGATGTCTGGCGGGTTAATTAGACTCTACATTATTTAAATTAATATTACTTCTTATACTATTTTGAGATTTTAATACAACTTTGAGTAGCTGCCTAGTCCTTCATCGTCATCGTTTACATCATGGTGGAAATGTTTTTCTGATAAATAAATAAACATACAGTTGATCAAGATGCAGAATTATTATAAACAGATTCTTTTAAAAAGAATAAATAGGAGGAAATCGGCGATTTTCGAAATTAACTCAGAAAATTGCAAACAATAAAGTATTTTCAGGAAGTATTTATATAATTGCAGGGATATCCGATAATCTCTGGAGAAAATCGGTTAATTTAGTTATTTATAAACAAATATTTCGAGGAATATGCATTTTTTGATAATTCGGATAGTTTTAGAAAGGTTGGGTATAATAAATATAACTCAATAAAATTTCTATTATAAACCTTTATAACTAATATACTATAAGAAACACAATTTAACAAATATGTCAAAAATAAAATAATAGAATAAACACAATTGAAATGTAGAAACATGCAATTAGGTATTATAGTTTTTTATATATATATTAATGTAAATTTAATCAATCTTTTGTATATATCATTTTCGATTATTACTTTACAGTAAGTGTTATTTGTACAATCAATCCTACTAATTTTTATTTAATTTATAGTTTAGATAAAATACTTTTTAACTAAAAACACGTCCAAACTCTCGCCATCTCGCGAGCATGAGACACGACTCTAGCGTTCCGTATCCACCCCACCACCGCAGGCCCAAGGTGGGCAAGAGCCGGCTGGTGAAGCTCTCCCGGCGCAGCGTCCTGGAGGCCGAGGGCCCCGGATGCCATCTGTGGCAGAGCAGGTCAGGCGAGATCTTCGTCCGCCGGGTGGAGGAGGGTTCCCCCGCCGCTCAGGCCGGCCTGTTGGACGGTGACCAGGTGATCAGCGTGTGCGGCCGACAGGTGGCCTATGAGGAGGCGAGAGCGCTCGTCTGTGCTGCCCCCCCTGCCCCCTCCTTGAGCTCCAGTGAGCAGCAGTCCCGGAGAGGAGAAGGGGGAGTGGAGGGGGAGGAGAACCCCGACCCCGCCTGGATTGCGCTCAAGGTCCAGTTTAACCCACACAGTGAGTTTCGGCCCTTAATACCCCCGTAATATCCCCCTAATACACCCACGCATCCACGCATTCAGAACTTCGCGACCCTGAGTCCGAGTCGGACAGCTGTGAGGACCTCTGGCTCAACCAGCAGTGTCACCCCATCTCCCCCGTCGTCTCCCAAGCGGCACCGGCACCGCGCCCCCTCACCACCTCGACCACTGAGGGCTCCGACACGCCCACCAACTCGCCGCAGACGAGCTTCTGTCGCGGGGGTAGTGTACGCTCCCCTCTGCAGGGGGGTCAGGGTCACAGTCAGCCGCCCGTGTGGGCCACACAACAGGAGGCGGAGCCGCGCTGGGTCAAGGTGGCGAGGTCGGGGGGGCCGGAGGGGGTGGGGGTGCTTCTGTCGGGGGGCAATCAGGTCGGCATCTACGTCAGGGAGGTGCGTTCGTCATCATTCTTTCATATTATATAATATATTTAATATCTTAACATCTTATATGTAATAGCATATGATATTAATGTGGAAATTGACTTTAACATCAATAATCTATGATTGATTAAGACGATAAACCCGAAATAAACTCTAAAATTGAACGTAAATAACTTTTTGATCTGATTTACTTGTCTATGAAAACATTATGGTATCATATTTATAATTTTAAAATTTAACATTTTTACTAACTATGCTACTTCTATTTAACGAGTAACTCCCCTCCCTCCAACACAGGTGTCCCCAGACAGTGTGTGCGCGGGGCCGCACGGGCTACGTGTGGGGGATAGAATCCTCGAGTGTAACGGGATCAACTTCCGCACCATTCCTGGCGAATACGGGGTGCGCGAGCTCAACAGGACTCATCTCACCGACATCTCCCTGCTGGTCAAGTTTGAGGGACTAAGTGAGCCTGCCCGCTTCTCTCTCACTCTCACTCTCTCTCTCACACTCTCTCTCTCTCTTTCTCTCTCTCTCTCGTGTCTACTGTAGCCAAACTTACTGTTATTGTTATTTGTAGTATTACATACATAACAGTTTTAAATTTTAATTGATCGTCGTCGAAATTTTACACACTAATATCAAATTGAAAGCTTTTTTTAGCAGTTGTTAATTTGATCGGTTGTTTTTGTTCAATTATTAATTATTATTGTAATTTAATATAGAATAATAATTATTAAAGTGTCACGAGAAGGACTTGATAGCGGCAACATTTGAAGAACCGACTTAAGAAAAAACAATTGGCTTAAAAGAAAATCAATACTTGAAGGATAAATAAACTCTTTAGTTCTGTACACACCCAAATTTAATTATGCGTTTAGTATAGAGTTGTTGTACACACTAACATTTTCAGAGATGTTTGTTAGATGTGATGTTTTTCTAATTAAGTAAATTAAGTTTATATATTTATTAGTAAAATATGAGGTGACTGTTTCACTAAAGACATATTGGAAGAGGGTAGGGAGGGGGTTACGTTTTTCCAACAACCTTAATAGATGTCTTTGTTTTATGATTTCATTTCTTGTAAATTTTAGTTACGCTGATTTTTTTGTACCGAAGAGAAGTTAATATAGACCTGATGTGCTAAAAAAACAAAAACATTTCTCAAAAAGGGTAATTTTGATTATTGTTTTTGCTTTAAAAAAACAGGATTAGGCTACATAATTTAATTTTTCTGCGTTTTCTTCATCTATTCTGGCGATAAATTTGCGTCCCCTTTCAAGCATTAACGACTAATTCTCATGTCTCTGTCTCCGCCAGAGCTGCACAAGGTGCTGGCGGCCCCCTACGGTCAGGACGCCTTCTACGTGCGCGTCCTCTTCAACTTCAACAAGCAGGCCAACTGCCTCCTCACCACCGGCATCACCGGCACAACCACCGCTGGCACCACCTGCGAGGAGGGGGGAGGTACCGGCTGCTGGGGGGGCAGCGAGGGGGGTGAGGGTGGGGTGCGCTTCGACCCGGATCGGCATCTGGCCCTGAAGCGGGACGATCTGGTCTACGTGGACGCCACTCTGCTGCAGACGGCGGGCGACTGGAGTCAGCCGGGTCTGCACTGGCACGCCTGGACGATCGATCAGACGGGTCGCAAGGTGGGTGGGCGGGGCGGGGCGGGGCTCTCATCTCAAGGTCACTTCTTGATGGTATTTCTATTATATAGTTGATTCACAATTGCCGAGTAGATATATTTATTACAACAAAATCGATATCAATAATTTGTTTTTCAAAAATAATACTTAGTTGTGGTAAAAATTGAATGTGATATACAGTGTACTTTTGCGTTCAAATTATATTGTGTGTTTTTGTGTACTTGTGGTGGTCTTGTCAGCTGTATTATGTAACTTTACTTAGAATTACATATTTATTTGTATATTTAATTAAATAGAGTTATTTTTTAACGGTGCATGATTGGTTTAGTAATGCGCCTTTTTGTTAGCAATTCTTTTTTTATTTTGTATAAAACGGTGTAGAAGATATTATATTTAGAGTGCTGTGCAACTGTTGATAATATGACAGGGAGTCGAAACGTCAATAATCTAGGCTACTTGTTAAAATATGTCCTCATATGTTGTAGTTACAGTAATTTAAAGAATGTAATAAGTTGTTAGCTTTTAACAAAATTTTCGAAGTGTTGTACAAATAATTCTCACTTTTTAATGTAAACTTAATTGTTGCTTTTATTTATTAGTCCACCTCAAAGCATTCATTAGGCAGCGTTCCGATGTTGCAGCTGAAAAGTTTTACGGCTGAGAGATTGATGACATTTTGATTTAGATTTCGACGAAACATTATTTGTGTTTCGATTAGGTGTACAGTCAATGTGATTAGGCTAAATTTAGACCAACTTCCTCTGACTATAAGTGAGAACTCATCATTTCTTAACGATTTGCAGCAAATGAATTAACAAATACTTTCTGCATTGAATACTTTGGTCAATATCGGTTCGGTGTCTTTGGGTCGTTTATAGAATACTTAACATATATATTATGTAAAACAATCGTACGAATTTCAGACGATTATTGTATTAGATTTATATAATTTTGTTTGTTTTTTAATGACGAACTGTAGACTTTGAATCCAATTGAAACAATACATCGATTTATTAATAATTTCTCTTTTTACAATCATATAATAATGGTATAACTTTGTTTTAGTAAAATTGTGAAAAATATCCGGTTAAAAATACCATTTTTAAAATCGTTATCACTTTGTATACAAGTAACTTACTTAACTTACGTAACATAACTAATAGTGCTGTTTTATCTTGATTCAATTATTTTCATTAGACTTACAAGAAAATTTAGAAAAACGCATTTAAACATAATTAAAAAAACAAAAAACAATAAAAATGTAACATAATAAATTATATTTTAAAGTTACTAATGGTTTTCATGACTTTTTGGATAAAGTATAAAATATACCGAGTATTATTTATACCAAGTCATATTTTGTGTCCAAATCGTCTTTTCGTGTAATATGATAATAAAGTATTATTAAGATTTCTGGTTTAACTTTACGGTTATTGTGTATAGGCAATCCAATAATTTGGAATAGTGCTAGCCACGTTCTATAAGTTAGAGACAGGCGAAAGTATAGTTAAGGAAAGTCAGAATTTCCCAATGAAAATGGGAAAAACTTCGATAGAAATTAACTCACGGAAACTTAATACAAAACCTTGTACTAATTTAAAGTCGAAACAAATTAATGAAGTGTTGAAGTTGCAGAATCTGGGGTCGAGTGGCCACCCCATGTTCTTTGATTATTACGACAATTGCATGATCTCCCCCAGTTAAAGCAGGGTCTGATCCCCTCCCGCTATCGGCTGGAACGTCTGGGCCTGCTCCATCTGATGGCCCGCAGCCCCGGTGGTCCCTCGTCAGCGGGCAGTGGGCCGGGCAGCCCCTCCTCCACCAGTCCCAACCAGTCCCGAGGCAGCGGGGGTAGCTGGGGCTCGGTGGGTAAGCAGGACTCCCTCACCAAGAAGATGCTGAGGCGGCTGGCGGGCAAGTACACGCTGGGGGGACCGGCGGGTGGCGGGGGACTCCTGCTCCCCTCCTCGGAGCACCAGGGGCTCGTGTCCGCTCAGCTGTTGACGGGTGGGTGACTGGTCTGGTGCATGCATTTATTTATGGATTGTATTTCACGAATACCACACAGTTGGTATATATATATTGTTATCTTCAAGTTACCTTCAAAAGATAGCCAGAGGCTCTGCTTGAGTTCTGGATCCCGCTCCATTTCTAGTTTTTTAATTAGTTGAGTGTTTGTGTACTAATATTATGTGTAACTAATAGCATCTGCACACATTACCTACTCAATCTACGTATAATATACTCTTGTCGTATTCTACTATTTAGTTCTATTAATTACTTTCTGAAGGAAATAGTATGTTCCTGTAATGTTAATTGCTTAACGTTTTTTTCGTTAATTTGTGTTTTTTGTGTCAATTTAGATTATAGTACATTAACAACATTATGGATAAATATAACGTTAAGCTACACAATGTTTTCTTATACATTCTATACAATTATTGTTAGTTCAATGGGAATTAAAAAACACTGAAAAAAGTGTAGAAATGACTATAATGTTTCAAAATACCTGCAATATTTTAAAGCATGTGTATGATTAAATTATTTATACATTTTTCTAGTATGATTACATTATTTATACATTTTCTTTTTTAATACTTTCCTTTAACAGTGAAATTATTCTAGAACAATTCAAAGTAGTCTAGAATAAATGTCAGGAAAAGGAAATCTGAACGTACCGCAGCATTAGCTATACAGTATATGTATAACTCTATTTTTAATATTATTCCCATTGTTTTATTTCTATCAGTTCCTAAAATTATTGCTTAAAACAATAGAATTCTAGAATACAGATTTGTTTTGGGGCTAGATTGGAGCAGATTCACTGTCAGTCAATGAAGTCGTGCTTCAATTTATTAGTCTGATAATGATCGTCAACACACTTCTAATTAATTGAGTGAAATATTATCATGATCTTAGTGTATCTGTATTCACATTATAAGAGATGATGTTATGTTTTTCGTTCCTTATAGTACAGTTACCAGTAAGGATCACAACTTAGTAGCTGTGAAAGATTCGTCATGAATGAAATGAACCAGTTTTTATTTTTGATATGTTTCAATTAATATTGTAACTAAATGTATACAACATATTATATAGAGTAGTTGTAAATGTAATTTTTAAACCACCTTTTTATTATTTATATGTTGATAATTGATTAAATCGTTGTTAAAATAATAAAAAAAATTGTGTAAACATTTTGATGTGTAAATTATTGTGTAAAATAAGACATACTTATAGAATTTAAGAAGTTACAACAAATACATTTTTTTACAAATTAATTAAAAAACTTTGTTATTAAATTATTTGAATTAAAGTGCTCAACATTTGAATAATATTTAATAACTTTAACGTTAGGAGGATATATTTTCTGAGGTAGTAATTTAAAATAATTTATTCATTTGTTGAGAACCTTTACTGCTTTATGCTTTCATAATATGTGTTTGAAAAACATAATCAATTTTTGTTATTTCAGGCAAATTAATATTGGCATAATATTGTTTAACATTTGTCTTAAGAAGCGCCGTAAATCATCATCAATCATAATATTATAACGTAGAAACAAAAAAGTTAACAGATATCGGTCTACAATATCGCGATATGCTTTCAGTTGACCTTTACTATGCAAGAGCATTGAATCTCGATCGTCCCTATTTACACCACGAATATTTGGTATCATTGTAATGTTGTGAGCACTGATTATTATTATTAAATTTTATTATTAATTCGTTATTGTATAAATTATAATTTTCGTTTCTTCAGTTTGTGGGAATTAAAATATCTTTAGATAAAATTAATATCTAGCATAATATAAATATATTAGCATAAATAAATGTGAAATGTATTATTAACTCTATGCAATATAATAATCATCACTTTAAAAACCTAAATCCATAATATTATGCAAGTATTATTTGCAACATTCCTGCTTAATTATGGTGTATCAAAGCTATAACACATCTGTGATTAGTCCCAATATTCCTAAAAAAATCAACATTATCGTAAAAATTCTAAAACTTGAGTAAATCTAGTGTAAAATAGAAAATATGCTTTAAATATCCCACATGTGGATGATATAGCACACTTTTTGTCAATATTTGTTTTGTATATCATACATTACAACTTTTTTGTCAGGTCAATAAGTAGGATATCTACATTGATAGGCTAAAAAAGTTAGCTGAAGTGGTTTTCATAACTATTCTAAACTTTTTATACCTATGTCATGTTACCTATCCATTAAGTTTAAACTATTTGTGAATCTGATTATTTTGTTCACAATGTTACAACTTGATGATGAACATGAGGATGTTTATTACACCATGATCACTTCACAGGCTAGAATTCGTCGCCAATTTAAAGTTATTGCGTAATTTAGTTTCGTTTTCACGATGAAATGTGTCTAAATATTTCAGAAACTGTGTTAACAATATAATGAACAATGTACCCCCCAACCTCCCGCCTCCCTCCCCCTCTGGTGTGTGTTGTGTGTGTGCAGACTGCATGTACGGCTACGCACGTGTCCAGCCCCTGCGTATCTCCACCTCGCGGCCCGTGCTCATCATAGGGCCGCTCGCACAGGGCGTATGCGCCAAGCTGGTCCATCGGTGCCCTCAAAGGTTTGCCCTCGCGCCCCTCAAAACCTGGCGCAGCACCAGCCCGGGCGGCGGGGGCGGCCAGGGGGGCCGCTGCCAGCAGGGTGGGCCGCCCTTCGCCAAGGGGGAGTGTCTGGAGGTGACCCGGCGCGGGGATGTTTGTGAAGGGGTGATGCTCCAGGCTGTCAAGGATGTCATTGCTGTCGTGAGTTTGTTGGATCCTATGCTCTTCTCGGTATAGTCTTGGCATGGCCATTTTGAAGAGGAGGTATATTGTCAATTTATGTTGACATTCCAGTGCCGGCGCAGCGATTTTTTAATTGGCAGCACTCTAATTGTTCAACAGATACAACGTATTTTAATTTACATGCTTTGAATGGCAGTATTTATTATTTTAGAATTTTTATGTCATTGCTACAGAATTCCGATAGGAAATAGAATTATCCGACATAATTGTGTTTGTCCGACAAGAGTATTACTTAATGGGGGCAGCAGCCCCCTCGCCAGTGCCGCCACTGCATTAATATATATAATTTTACTAATGTATTGTCAGTCAATATTGAGTTCATTCGATTGTTTTTTTTTATGTAATTTCTCGGCTTGCATTTATTTAAAATCAAACTAACATACTTCCACCTAGATCATTGTTCATAGTATATACTACTTGTGATATGCTAATGTTAAATGTTCTTTTATTTGGAAAGAAAATATATATTTTTCTTATGTATTTTATTATTAATCGAAAATGTATTATTTAATAAATAATTATTAAATGTACTATTATAATATACGTATCTATTATACTGCCTAATTTACAGGGAAGTAGTGCATCATGTATAATATTTATTATTGTAATTTTAAATAATTTGAACATTTTTGTCAAAAATTATTTTTTATGCCACGCTTATATTATAAATGCGTGAGCAAATTTTTTTGCTCACTGTTTCTAGTGAGCAAAAAGAAATCGCTCTATGTTTTTACTATAGAGTGAGCAAAAAAATCGCTT
>JAUZND010070757.1:0-17064 GCA_034780555.1 Coelogynopora nodosa
GGTATGGTCTATTTTTAGCCATGACTCATGAATCTATTTATAAGTGTGGTCGAATCCACTCTTCCTATACTACTTTTCCAGTCTTCCCTTGTATTGTTTTGGTTAGGTTCCTTAAAAAGGGCACCAGTCTGATTTTGATCTGTACGTATGGGTGTTTGTGCGTACAGCTAGCTACGTCCATGACAACCCTGGATGTAATTTATTTATGGATAAGTGTTAAATTTATTGAAAACTTATTGTGGTTATTATCAGAGAATATAGGAGTTGTACATTTATTTTCATTCCCACCAACTATATACTACAGAAAAACCAATAGCTTCCAGTTTAATAGTTTCAAATGATCCACTGTTTTTCTTTTTTATTACAAAACAAAATGAAAAATAATTTAATATTTCCATATTATGGTGGCCGAGAAATGTCAAAACATAAAAATGTGTTTTTATTTATAAAAACACGTTTTTATCACTTAAATCGTGTTTTTATCCATAAAAACATGTTTTTTATCACTTAAATCAATTTTATCCATCAAAAAAATTTTCTCTCTCCATAAAACATGTTTTTTTCCCATAAAAACTAGTTTTTTCCTCCATAAAAACATGTTTTTATCCATAAATACATGTATTTCTCCCATAAAGAGATGTTTTTATGACACCTCTCGGCCACATAATAACATGTTTTTAAATGATGAAAACATTCTTTAAGTAATAAAAAAATGATTTAATGTGATGAAAACATGATTTAAGTGATAAAAACATGATTTAAGTGATAAAAACATGTTTTTAGTGATAATAACAGTGTTTTGTATGTTTTGATACCTCTCGGTTAGTATTAAAATAATGTTTGATATAGAAACAGTTAAAAACACACAAACACGAGCTAAGTAAATAAAAATTAAAATTGTTCAAAGTCCTCTGATTCAATGTGTTACCATCTGCATACAAGAACATTCAACATATTTCAGCTAAGAAAACTTCTATTCGGTTTATTTATTAATATCATATTTCATCTTTTCCGAACCCTGTGAAATATAACGTGTTTAATGTTGGCGCCTCAAGTGCCACTTGTTATTTATAGAGAGCACCTGATATCGAGATATATATCGTCCGGAATAATACGTTTCGCAAAGAAGTAGATGCTTACAATGTATTTGGGGAACGTTATTTAATTTTTTTGAAAAATGATCATTCATATATGACAGTGATGACAAAATTGTTTAACTAAATTTTAAACAGAAAAAGCTTTTTTTATATTTCATAGATATTTATTCTAAAACATTGACATATATTTTAAAAGTGTACAAAAATGAATTTCTGATATATTCCCATATATATTTTAAACAAGGTTCAAGGAGGATTTTAGGATTTTCTCAGAATGGTAGAGGTATAATTAAAAATAATTTTTAAATTCTTTCTTTACTTATTGTTTTGGTTTTATATATATAAAAATATACATTTCAAATATTTTACTAAATAATCAATACAATACATTTTTACTACAATAGGAATGAATTTATAGAAGTCTTTGTTTATTACCAACATTTTTCATTAAAAATTACATATCTTTTTTGGTCTCAATGACATATTTTACAGTGGAAAAGTACTTACTCAATGATTTAAAAAATATCTATGAAACCGGTCATGTCCCTCATTTTATGAAAATGAACAGGTTTCCTATTTTCACTTTATTATCAAAAAAGCCGTACATAATAAATTTAGTTAAATAAATAGTGTCATTTTTTAATACACATTTTATTTATTTGTTATTCATGTACTATTTTTCATAATTTATTGATTATATTTATTGGTTTTCCACTAGATCAATAGTTGGGTAGTTACGCTTTTAATAATTACAAAATGACCTAGTTAACCTCTAATTATAGTTTAACTATTTATATAGAGTAAATAAGTAATTTTGAAACTACAAGGACACCACCCTACCCGGGCATAAGTTCGCCACTTCTCATCCAGGATCTGGCTCACGACCCCGCCTTCCACCATGTCCAAGTGCTCATCGGACCGGCCATTGATGATGAACATGAGAGCCGAGGCCCAGTCGGTGCGACCTCCCGGGCTGATGGTGTCCAGGGCGGTTAGTGGATACACCGAGCAAGTGATGTTGCCGTACCTCCAAAGTTCCTAGATGATGAGTAGGGCAATTGCTTCACTGTAACAGTGTATGCCACTATAGAACACCTCTTTTGAGGGCGACAAACAATTTCAATTTATTTAATATGTATACACCGTCACACATATATATATATTGTGTATACGTTTGTTAATATTTTATTAACTGAAAGAAAATATAATGTATACTAATACTTATTAATTATTATATCAGATAATTGGAGATTGTGTATGTGCGACAAAATCAATGAAAAACTATTAAAATAAAAAGAGTATTACAAAATTAAGAAAACAATTTAAAATTAACGTATACAAAATAGGACGACTTAACAGATGGAAGAAGTTTTTCAAAAATTCAGATTTAAAGTTTTTTTTTATACATTTGACTAAAGTATGAGAATTAGAAAAATCTAAACAGCTATAATGTAAATAATGCTGTATGGGCCAGAAATTCAGAATAAAAATAATATAATTTTACTAACATCTTTTAAATGTGAATAATCAAAACTGTTAAATCACGAAATTGGTGTGTTTTGATAACTTGCCTAAACAATTATTTAAAAAAAACTCTTTAAATAAATGAAAACATTGTTCATTAATTAAATTATTGTTCACAATATTAATTGCTATTATATTACAGAGACATGTCGTCTATTTGTAATTTGTACCTAATTTATATCGGGAAATATTTTTTCCAGATTACAAAATTTTAGAAAGGCATTTGCGATAGATACAGAATGTAGTAAAAAATAATATAAAATAATTTATTAAATTTCAAAATATTTAAGAAGAATACATAATCAGATTTTAAAAACTTTTAATCAGATTATAAACTTTATATAGATAATAAATGTTTGTAAACCAAGTGATATCCGGGTTAATTTTATTAGAATTGTTTTATTCAATTATGGCCCATTATTATTTAAGAAAGCAAATCTTTATAATTAATGAATACTTTAAGACTAAAAATGTACAGCGTGCACTCATCGCATGAGAATTTCCTTTTCCAAATGACGTACCACCTGTAAGAAAACAATTTATGAACTATTTGATAAATTTCGCGAATCATCAGGAAGTGTTGCAGACTCTGGACGCGCTGGTAAGCCTGAAGACCTATACCCCCAAGCGCGAGGCGACATGACGCGACGAAAAGCGGCAGAACATTGAGCGGCAAAAAATAGTTTCAGTTCTCACTAAGCGCAACTCGAAGAAATACCACGTGCTATTATAACTGTATAGCTGTATATGAACAGACCACGCACTATACTGCATATATTTAACCCCTTCAGCCCGGTAAAACGTATAGATGAAATGAATATAATTTAATAGTTGCATACCGAAAATGTTTTATTGGAGCGGATATTTATGGGGAGATTAATTAACAGGTAGCTATTGTTTATTCACGACCAATGTATACAGTCTGTGTTTCTTAGATGCCCTCTCTCACTCTTCCCAGTATGTGAAGGAATGTGTGTGTATGAATGATGTTTGATCAGTTATTATAGTGTTTGTATTGAAATATTAATTTCGTCATGCGTCGTCCCAGGAAAAGTTCAATAATTTCAACTTCAGTTTCGTTGCTTCGCTCTTGGTGGGCATAGACCTTAAGACGGTATGTATGGGGACAATGCTGATGTGGTAGTACACATTTTTTTGTGAGGAGCGGAATATTCATTTTGTATATGTTTTGTAACATCTATATTTGTAATTTTATAGGATTTATTTTTTATAAAAATAAATTACATTATGTTGTGTAACCTTACTAACTATTGCTTCACCATTTATTTTGACATTAAATCCACTTCTCTTTTTTAGAGAATGTAAATTTTATTTTTCAAATTAAACATGTCAAGGTTATATAATTCGAATTGTAAAACAGTAGATATATCTTACGCTAATTTATTTGCACACTTATTGAGTTTAGCTTTTAAAATAGAAACTTACAACTGTATTTAAATTGATGATTTCATTGAAGACATCTCGGCGTCCAAGTTTTGCCGAAAGTGCAACCGGAGTCAAACCGTCTTTATTAGCAAGAGAAGGATTGGCAGGCATCTTATTGTGTCTAATTGCAAATCGGTATATTTCCTGAAATGTCGATATATACAATTTTTTGAAAAATGTAATTATTCATTATTTATATATTCTAAATGAAATATAGACCTATATGAATTCTCTTCGACCAAAAAAATAATTTAGCAAATTTTTAACACAAAATCATTTTAACACAATCATTTCAATCAATCTCTCCTCCGTTGTCCAATTTGAGTTTTTCTTAACTATATAGTGATGTTATTAATTAATACATATGGATTGCACTCTTATATTGATATGTACGCATTTCAATACTACTAACTTGGTCCCCGAAAGCTTTTGCTAGATAATAATATAAAAACTGACAGCAGTAAAATATTTCATGTTATAAAACTGTTTTAGATATACAGACAATAAATTATATTTTATACACAACTTTCGCATTTATAATTTTTATGATATACTATATATATATATATATATATATATAGTAACTCTAAAAATCTATTTAATAAAAAATATTTAACACTACTGTAATTTTAATTTATTAAAATAAACGATCTTTTATTGACGAAAATTTACAACGCAATGTATTTGAAATCAATAAGATTGAAATCTCTATGTATCAATTACTCTATGGTCTGCAGAATGGTCGATATGCATTAGTGCTAGTATTAATATTTAAGCGGTGTCCAACACATCCAGTTGCACTTCAATATGCCTTATAGCATATAGAAAGTAATTTGAACTATTTATTACGTGTTGTTCTATAATTAAGACGCTGAATAAATATTAATTTAAACAAATATTTATAAAGTTTTTGGGAAGAATGAACAATAATTTCTGTAGCTATATAGGGATGGTATGAAACAATGAGACGAACTCGATAGTTTTTTTTACTTTTGGGTCCGTCTGTTTAAAAGTTATTTTAAAGCTTATAATTAGAATCAGTTATAAACAATTATTGAAAATTATTTCTGTAATCCTTTTATTAAATATAAAAACAAAGGAAGGTTTAAAAAATGAAGTCGAAGTGCCTTTAACCTATTCATTTATTTTTTTAATTTTTTTATTTGGCCACTATTTTACTTAATAATTTAGTTAATTACTTAATTTAGTTAATAACTTACTTAATTTAGTTTATAACTTACATAATTTAGTTGATAACTTACTTAATTTAATTGATAATTTACTTAATTTAATTGATAATTTACTTAATTTAATTGATAATTTAATTAATTTAATTGATAATTTAATTAATTTAATTGATAATTTAATTAATTGATAATTTACTTAATTTAATTGATTATTTACTTAATTTACTTAATAACTTACTTAACTAACTTAATAAATTACTTAATTTACTTAATAACTTACTTAATTTACCAAATAACTTAATAATTTACATAATAACTTACTTAATTTACTTAATTTTCTTGATAACTTACTTAATTTAGTTGATAACTTACTTAATTTAGTTGATAACTCACTTAATTTACTTAATATTTTACTTAATTTACTTAATTTTCTTGATAACTTACTTAATTTAGTTGGTAACTTACTTAATTTAGTTGATAACTTACTTAATTTAGTTGATAACTTACTTAATTTAGTTGATAACTTACTTAACTAACTTAATAAATTACTTAATTTACTTAATAACTTACTTAATTTACTTAATTTTCTTGATAACTTACTTAATTTAGTTGATAACTCACTTAATTTACTTAATATTTTACTTAATTTATTTAATAACTTATTAATTATTAATTAATCAAGATGTAGCCTAATTCGGATATTTTACATTCGTTTATATAAATAATAAACAGATATCGTGTCACATAATAGAATTATGTGAATTCTTGTGTTTTGTGAAATAAAATAAATCGAAAAAAGAAATAAACTGTAAAAAAATATATTCTTTTCTAAATAAAGTAAAACCTTTACAATTAATTTTATACATTAGCACTTATAAAAAACATTGTGAGTATAATCGATTCAAAATTGTTTAAATAATATTTCCTTAGTTCTAAATATCGATCAAATACACGCAACAGATAAAAGAACGATATAACACCTGTCTTTTGTGCGATGTGTGTAGTTTATTACTATATTATTGTCAGGGACTACTATAATAATAGCAGTAATAATACAGCATCACCCCTGATACTGTATGATGTATGACTATAATGTATGACTATATACTGTAATGATGATTGAGTCGGCAATCAAAGTTTTTTTGCTTTTTATATCGCCACGTGCTTGGCTGGATTTATAAGTATTTACATTATTTTGGCGCAGTTGATTGCTGCAAATGACCCCGGCTAAAAATTATCCAATCTGACAACAATTGACACCATAAAAAATAAATTACAACATTTATGGTTATTTTTTAATTATTAAAATTTACCCTGTTTCATTATGTTCGAATTTAAACCTAATTCGTTATTACATTAAAAGGAATAAATAATTAATTAACCTATTCCAACTATGGCATTAAATTGTATAAGTAGATAAATTATATTTACAAATTTAAGAAGTGATTGTGTGTCAAAAGTCATGACAACAAATGTAAAATAAAATAAAATGTAAATAAAATTATACTTAATATATATAAATCTCCATCGGTAAGATTAACTGTACTTAATTTAGTTTATTTACTTTTTCTTTATTTAAATTGTTTTATTTTAATAACGATAAATATGTATAATATCTCTTTATAGAATACCATCATATTACTCCTATACAACTCTTGTACTTTCCAATAAGAATTAATTTTGCTTAATTTTAACCATGTTTGAGTAATTTGAGTAATTTGTTACCTTTCAGCTGATGGTTTCACAAGAGTGATTTATTTATTTATTATTCTATTTTACTTTATGACAAATATATTTCTTTATCAAACCACTCATCTATTTTTCGACTAAGTAACTTTTATACGGTCAGTGTATATATCATATATATGGTTTGTATAATCAAACGGAACAGCGACAGCACAACATGAGCTCGGTCTCACCATTCTGTCGTGAATGACCACCATGTGCAGAACAGTGTTACCGAAAGAGTCCGCCAGGTTGGGGTCACCGCCGCAATCGATCAAGAAGTTGTACATGTCCTGGTCACCCATACAGGCGGCAAAGGCCAGATGATGCTCTCCATAATAAGCGAAACCTTGAGTTGAAATGAAAGAAAGATGCAACTATAGAGGAGGGGTCAGATGTATAGAACATATAATAAAGGCAACTTTCCTAAAAATAAAAAATAAATTAAATGTGTGTAATCACAATGTTGATATAAGTTTGAAATTTTAATAAAATATAAACACACTTTTTTGCTGGTCTATTTTGCATTAACAGGCTTTATCAAAAAGACAGTAAACGTAAATATAAATTTTGATATAGATTAAATAGCTATTAAAATATTCTGCAATTAGACTATACTTTACATATAAAGCTAAACTTGTCAGTAGAAAAATGTTTTTATTTAACCACAATAAAACTTTATTCATATTTAGTTTAGATGGGAGGAATAGCTATACTTTTACAGTTATAAATATATTAATACATAGCTAAATTAATTTATTAAGAATTACGAAATTATAACATAACATAGTCAAATAAATAGGCACTTAACAATATTATTTAGAACATACCTGATAGAACAGTTTGTAAAATATTTTGCAAATATTTGTGAAACATAATTAATGAATATTGGTGAAACAATATATATAGAAAATATTAGTGAAACGAAATTAGACATAAGAAACAAATAATAAAAACACCTCAACGAATGGTCCTTAATGATAACACTGTTTTGAAATTATAGCTAAACATATAGGCTACATATATGATAAAGAAACCACGAAATTAAATGGGATGGAGTTACAAACATGGACAAATACTCATCAAAGAAACTATAGGTTCATCTAATAATATCATATCAAATTTCAACACGCCTTGGAATGATATTATGTGTTATTTTCAAAACAATTGACTTTCTATTTTAATGACAAATTGTGTTCAATTTGGTGCAATCGGGTAAATAGTTTCAATTATCAATTAATGATTTATTTGTGAGCATTATGTAAATTATTTATAATTATAAGATCAAATTTCAGTGAGGATTTCTATCAACTAATTCTATTAAGAATGACCAAAATATAATGTAACATAAAAATGTTAATTTTCATAAAAAGATAATTTATTTAATAATTATAAATATTTTTGGTATTAATTATTAACAAAGATTATTGGCAGTAGAATAATTATTTAATATGTATAATGGTTAAATAGCATTAAATTCTTTTCAGTTATCCTTTATGCCAAATATTTCATGACGATTGTATATAATATAGATATCACAATTGATATTTAATCTTACAATCATTACTAATTTATCTTACGATAAAAAATAATTATTTAAATATAAATGACTTATCTTAATTTTGATAAAAATGATGTTGATAGAAATTCAAAATACAAGGTTGAAACCATTTTCTCATGGCTTTCTATTGTTATCAGTTCTACATAGTTCAAATACGTTATTCCACATATATGGTCGTATGGCTGGACAATTTTTCACGCGCTCATTGGTCCATACACCCATTTACATTCGTTTCATTCCGTTGGTCCTGATGTTTCTCCTTCTGTTTCACACTCTATAGAATGAGCTAGTGAAGAAACTGTCCGAAAGAAGCATGTTAAACGATACGAAAACTATATTTTCATTATAAAGTAAAAATCTGTAAATATTTTAAAAAATTATCATTTTATTAAAAGAAATCAGTTATTCACCAATTTAAACTAACATAATTGATAAAATTGCACATTGGATCATATCGATAGGTATAGTATCAATATATTCATAACTTTTTACCCTTATTTCGCTTTTCGTGACTGTTTTCCACTTTGTCAAGAGCGTAAAACTCGGCATCAGCTGGTAGAAAAAAGCTTCCGGTTGCTTTTTGTGTAGCATCGGCGCCACATTTAACCAATAAATGAGCTAGTTCAAGGTCACGGTTTACGATGGCAAGATGAAGCGCGTTTTGACCTGAAATAAATTATACCACGTTTATGTGTTTTATTTTTATTATTCGTTATATTTCTATGTATATAGCCAGGAATATATTTTTTTAAATTAAATATAGTATTCGATTGCATACTTCGTTATGAATGCTTTAATCGTCCTATATAAATACAAATCAATAATATCTACCTAGAGATATATGTATTGTGCGATTGTAATTATACTACGAAAAATTACGCCACATTTGTACAATGATAATTATAATAAATTAATTATATAACTATAATGTTTTGAATCATTATAGTATACAGTAAAATGAAGTTTAAATTTACTATGACTTAATAGATGATATTTAGATACTGTATGGGTTTATATAAGAGAAAGACAACGATATAATGGTATTCAAAAAGACGTAAAACAATTAATTAGATTTGAATAAAAAAGGGGATCTGAATAAATTGGGGACTACAATAAATCAAAAAGTAAATGACAAAAGCAAAAATACTGTAAACATGATTTCAAATGTTTGAATAATTCAACAAATGATTTATAGGTATCACTTAACATAATAATTTTATAAATAAAAAGCGTGGTACGGATAAGCGTTAGGGAGAAGTCATTTTTTAGCAAAATAATAAATTAGACCCACATTTTAATAGTACACTATATAGTACATAAAGTATCCGATGACCACAAATAGCACGTGCTTTAATGTATGGTTTAATACAAAGAAGTTGCTGCACGATTATTCGATAGAAGAAATAAGTGTTCTTTATACATTCAATTTTTTTATTAATATGCAGGCCATATATATATTTCTATAGCAATCCTTTTTTGTTATATCATCAAAGTTACTGATGAAAACAAAGCCAAACCTGTCACCTTTTAAAATAATCAATTCAGAAAGTTTGTTTTGAAATTGAAAAACATTTCTGCAATCCATTTAATTGTTTTTTCCCCTTATTTCTCTTGCCTCTTTCTCTCCCACGTTCTCTTTCTCTTTCATCTCTCAACTCTTCCAGTAACACCACACACACAATATATCAAGAACTGCATCATCCGGGATGTTGGCATATCCGGGCAGCATCTTGTTCAGGAAAGAATAACAAATCGATTTTGAAATTCACTGAAGGATTCTGGAGCTGAAAGTCACGTCTCAATGTTTAATGTGATAACAAGGGTTTTGTTTAACCAAAGGATACACAAGAATTTAAACAGATAGCCTAAAATTTAAATAGATGGTAATCTACCCAATGGCAAAGTTCATCATTATAAATTAATTAAATATCTATCCTTTGTTTTTTTCTGCGTAATCAGTGTAAAAATAATTTTTCTATTATCGAAACGATTTTTCACACTTTACCTTTTTTAAACTTACCATTTGTTAACTAAAATATGTGTTTTTAATAGATTATATATTTAAATATTTTTAACGTAAAATCTTCAGAATAATGAGCTGTGTATACATATATAACATTAAAATAAAAGAGATAAACATAAATGATATGTTGATAGAGGGTGTATCATATTTAAAGAAAATAAGAATAAAGGATTTATTTTAAAGTTTTTAAAAAGTTTCCTTAAGTTTCCTTAAGTTTCCTTAAGTTTCCTTAAGTTTCCTTAAGCGGCAGCGAGTTCCAAAGACAAGCGACGGCGTAATTATAGGCAAGACCAGTTGACGCCAGTTTTTCCGCAGCTCGGACTTAAACAGATTGGGGTACGTGAAATAGTGAATAAATTCCAGAACTCAAAACTCGCTAATAAGGTCAATAATTAAGTGAAATGTTATAAAGAAGGTACTATTTTTTATAAAAAATATTTTCGATATTACAGATGTCATAATGATTAATCATTATGATATGTCAGCCTACATTTCAATATTAAATTTTTTGAAAAATAGAATACTTAAAAATGTAAATGTATAATTTTCCACAAATTAAATATGTTATGATACTAAATATAATAAAATGTTACATAATATTGTCAGATGTTAGTTTCTAAAATTTTATAGCAGCGTCGATATTTAGAAAAGGTTAAAAAAATACCTTTACTGAAACTAACATTTGACAATCATATCTGCGCGCCTGGCAACAACTAATTGACCAATCAGAACCCACCGTAATACTCTTCGCTGATGAAAGAGTCCCGAGCTAGCTTGGGGAACACTTTGAGCAGAATCTTAACTATGGCTCGATGCTCGGGGCTCTTATTCATGCAGGCGAGGTGAAGTAGGTTCTCTCCATTAACTCCCCGACGGTTGATGTCCCAACACACCTCCACCGTGTTTGGCCCCGACTCCCCGTCGTATACCCAACTGAAGGTGGCCGCGTCCAAGTCCAAGTGACTTCCATTTTTGGACTGAATGGAGGTGGGAGGGGTATTACAAGGACTCGCGTGTGTACCAAAACATTGTATACAGCAACAGTTGCGAGACATTTTTTTACTATAAATTCTTAATAAGTTTTTCGCCGACGCAGTTCGCCGACGCAGACACAAATACACAAACAATGACAATAAATTACCATCAGCTAGCTGTATACAAATCAGCGTATGTTCTGATTAGTTGATCCAATTGCCATTAGCGACAAAGGAAACAATTTTTCCGTGCTCTTAAAATTATTTAAATGTAGTATAAAGTACTAAAACCATACCTTGTTAATAAATTACATGATGCATCATTACAGTTACATACCCAAATGAAATCTGACACAAAATTCCGTTACAAATATCATAAATGCATTTTTTGCATTCCCCCACCCCAGTTATCCATTATTCATAATTTTGTTTAATAAATTTAGTCACAAAAAAATTATAATTATAAGATGTATGCAACAATCTATTTTGGTTAAATTAAGCAAATAATATTTTCACTGAAATGCAATCCAAATAAAAGCATCTACTAATGCAAAAAATGACAATCCAAAAGCCAGTGGTGCGACTAATACACCGAACATATTATTGTAAAGTGAGGGATGCGACTTATATACAGTTGCGACCTCCGACATCAAAGTTTACAGCATACCTGTTCTTCGCAGAGAATAATATTAAATATTATATATATATTTTATTATTATATATATTATATATAATATATATATATATATACGGGCCTATGAATATAATATAAATATTAACAATATAGCATTAATGTAAATGGGGCAATTTTAATTTGTCATCAAAATTGTATACAATGGAGATTTATGGATTTAAAAAACAGATAAGCTTAACCATAGAGATTTTATATTATAAATATTGATGTGATAAATAATATGTTATACAATTGTGAAATATAATGAAAATTTTGTAAAAATTATGATATAATGTGAAATTTTTATTAAATGCACTCTGGAATTGAATTTAATTTAAACTCTCAACTTTCGGCTTGATAATTCGACTACTACTTATTAATATTTCAAAGAAAATTTGAAATGTGTTCTTTAACATTGACTTTATATTTTATATAATTTTGTTTACTTCACTTAGGAAATATTTATGATAATTTTTCACCTGCTCATTGGCCCAATATTCCGATTTATTGGACCGAGTAGTCACATCCTTGATCTCGGAGACCGATATATGATCCCCCTTCCCTCCATTATATAGAAACTGAGCAATTTCAGTCCGGACAATTCGAGTGACAGCCGTCTCGCCACTTTTACGGTAGTCGTCCACCAGGCTTCCTTTGCCCGTCATGTCCAAATATTGGTAGATCGGATTTTCCTGCAACTCTTTGTTTCTCTCCAGCCAGAATACATCACTTTCCTTGGCCATAATGCGCAGTTTTGTGCGTGCAACTGCAACGCTGGCACCAAGATTGTGAGTCTGAGATTTTTGTCCGTGTAGTAAGCTATTCCCCATGATTAACAAATAGCAGTAACCACTCAGATTATAAGAAATAAATAATTTGTTCAAGATAATTGAAAAGTATTGCAAAAAGTGTATGAAGTGCAAGGAGTCTTATATGAAACTTAATTGTTTTAAATGTTGAGTGCTAGATATTTGTGCACGGCTATTTTGTTAATTTTATCCATATTTCTACGATGCTTTGGTAATTTCTCTTTGATCCAGAAAATAATTGTAGGTATTTTGGAAGACAAGGGCATAGGTTCCACGAAATCAATTGAATCGCCGAAGATTTGCTGGAAGGTAATATGTAAATATTAAATTAAAAACGAGTTAATTTTAAAGTCAATAATAAGCTAAAGTATATACTAAAACTACACTGATGTCTGTTTATTTATTGAAAATTCAAATTGAAGTGTTAGAAGATATATTATTTTGAATAACGGTTTTGTTGTAAAACTTAAATAAACTTTTTGGAAAATATTTCCACCGTAGCAAAATATTCATCTCGAAATTATTGTTTGAGTCTTTAGCCGAGGATAAACTACGCATTTGTTCGGGACCTTCCACTACGTATAGACTACGTATAATCCTGTTTTACATAATTTAAACTTTACATTTAACCTCATTTACACGACTTTGACAATTTCATGTATCATTTTGCTGGACCAAATAGTCACACAAAAACAAATAAAATCCTCTTGATGTAAAAATATATAAAAGTTCAATTGATAAAAAATTGTCGTTCATATTATTATATAATAAGTGATAGAAGACCAAATATATTTTTTCTGCTTAGGATCTGAATCACTATTAAGACAGCACTGAGTATATTTAGCGATAATTATCGATAATTATTATTTACTGATTATAATCAGTAAATAAAACGGAAAATTGAAAACAGGTTTAAATATTTCCAGTGCATCTAACTTTTACTTATACTTTTATTTTACTGTACCTCTTTTTTACCTCTATTTTACTATATTTCCTCTCATCCATTTAATTCAAAGTTATTGTTAAATATTCAAAATGATTTTCCATTAGACTGCAGACATTTTTATTTTTACATAATATGTAGTCATGTAAACATTTTTGCTGCCATATCCACTATGCTGTTGTTGTTGTTGTTGTTGTTGTTGTTGTTGTCATCGTGTCATTTATACGACAGGGTACTAAAAAAAATCAAATGGTGAGTTATTTATCACACCTTTATACGAGATTTTAAAAACCTTTGAAAACCAAAATAGTTGTTAATCTATTTCTTTCCTGTTAATCTCATTTATTATTAGCTTTGCAGTATGTAATCTCTTATTACCAATTTGAGGCTATTAGAATTGATAATCACTAAAAAAATTATTATTAAAAATCATGAGTCGGTATTTTTTTATTTAATTGAAAAAGTCAATTAATTTGAAAAAATTTAATATAATAAAAAAAATGAAATAATTTTTTTTAAACTATATAGTAAAATTTAGTAATTTTAAAAATATAAATCGACTTTGTATCTATCTCTCAGCTTTATGATGTTTTGGCTTACAATTGGTATAATACACTATTTCATTAAGTTATATATGAAATAGAAGTATTAGAAGTCTTAAATATATAAATTATGTGATTAATATAATTCATTTTGTAACAATTCTCTGATAATTTTAAAACCCATTTCTTTAATCATTTATAAAAAAAAATAGTAATCAACAAAATAACTAATTTAATGCATAATACGCATTTACTGAAAAATACGAATAATTGCATTCTACGAAATAGAGAAAAGAATCTAATGTTTTAATTTGTTATATATTTTTTATTCTCACAATTTTTATAAGACAACATTAATTTTTAAGAAATAATAGCACTGTCTATATTTTCCAAATATTTTTCAATTTACTCGTCTCTATTTTTATTAAGCATATTTAATCATGGTGGAGGTTACCTAATTTGGTATGGTAACATGGTAATTTAGCATGGTAACTGCAATATAAATAATAATTTATTGCATTCATATCATGGGCGTCACTTTGCGGGAAGTAACGTCATTTTCAAGTAAGTCTTTATATAGCCAATGGGTTATCATGTGTAATTTTGTAATTTTGTAATTTTTTGTAATTCATGTGTGATTATATATAAAAAGCCCCTTTCCCAAAATGCTATCAGTAAAGGGCCCCTATAAGAAAACATGCTATGTTTTAACTTATATAAAATCAATTGTTCATTTGTTTTAAACTTTAATAAACGTCGAAATAACATCGAAAATATATATTTAAATCTTTAAACACTTTTAAATTCTGATATAGGATTTAATTTTTTTAATAATGTTTATTTAATCAGCCCAAAAGTATATTACTTCAACATTTATACATAATATGCCGTGTCATGTTATATATACGTTAACTAAGTTTATTAATACGTATTAAGCATGTTTTCGCAAACACAAAAGATTAAAATGTTTAAAACATTTTAACAAATAATACATATATATTTTATGTTAAAAGTTTTAAAGTTTAAAAAAAACATTAACCTATATTTACAAATTTCAGTTACAAATACTCAGGATCATAAAAATAAATAATATTTATATTAATAAACTGCTTTTAAAACTTACGTACCTTAATTAGAATGGCATTTAGTTTCCAAATAAAATGTATTCACAATCTGTATTGACCAAAAAAAGTAACTGGAGATTGTTTCATGATAAACAATGTATGTATTCCTAACATACCAGCAGAAATGATGCTATATGTGAACTAGATGGTTATTTCGACTTTCCGCTATGATAGAATTATAGCAAAACATTCGAGTTTAGTTGTGACGACAAGTTGTGCTTCGTCGCCATAGAAATGACAACTCTATAAACCTAAAAAACTAAAGTGGTAGGTGGGTATAAGGGGGGAAAACATACAACACCTTATTTCTCTTACTAAACTTTGTTGGATTGTGTAGACATTTTCTACTAAAGTTGAGCAAACGTGTAGATGTTGTTCTTTTCCTCACATAATATGAAATCTATTTTATATTCGTCTGGGCTCTGCATTTGGTTTCTCTATTTCAAGTTCTCTCATTCTTTCTTTCTCTCTATCCCACATATGCACTTGTTGTCTCTTGGTTTATTTTTGTAAAAAGATAACTATGTGCTGAGTTGATATATTTTCCCTAAGCTGTTAAATTGTAATTATATTATCAAATTAAATTAAATTTTGTTATGTAATGAAATATAATTGATTTAGTTTAATCTATGCATACATGTTTAGTCATTATACACGTAGAATATAAATTAAATCTACAGTAATATTATTTGGGGATGTTAGGTATTGTATTGTATAAATTAAATATATTTATATATTAAAAATGTAATATGTTTGTCAAAACATTATAACGTGAGCTTTATACAATAATATATCATTGTTTTTCTAACGCTCGTTTGTCCAATACTTCTACTCTGTATTTATTGGAGTTTGCTCTATGTGTTTTTTATATCTTGATTTGTCGATTTTTTTCGTTATTTTCATCTATGTAACATCACGGTCTATTTTGTTCGTCTAATTTAGGGTTGTAATTTTGGGTACTTGTGAATTGTATTCGCAAATATAACACAAACTTTCACGGGATATAATCGAATAACTTTCCAAGGTCCTTATAAATTTATCTACACGATGGTGGTGAGTGTTTGCGAATAGGTATTTCATTCATTAATTAAATCATTGACAGTTCAGACCGATTGTCATTGATATATAAACATCATGGTTGGTGCGGAAGATCTAAAACAACAAATAATAAATAAGACAAAAACTCTGACAGTTTACTCATACTATAAAATTTATATATATGGCGACCATTGTTGTGCACCATCCATACTTTTTTTCTTGATAATTAATAACAGTCTTAATATAAAATCCTCTTTCTTAGTGACTAATTTGTCACTAATTTCTTTGTGACTAATTTGTCCCTAATTTCTTAGTCGAAATCCAAACTTCCTATCATCCGATTAAGCTGAAATTTGGTATACAGATACCTCCTAAAGACTTGTCGAGCGATTTTAATT
>JAUZND010070768.1:0-39117 GCA_034780555.1 Coelogynopora nodosa
TATTTTTAGAAATGAGTCATCAAGGTCACGGGGGGGGGGTGAGTCATCAAAAAAATGCGTGGGCGGAGGGGGGGGGTGGAGTAGAAGTCCCTATTCCCTACTACTTTCATGAGTTTGTCAGATGAAGATTCAGAAAACGAGGAAAGCGGAGACATTAATACTCTTAATGGACGTCAGCTGCGTGCAGGGGCACACATTTGGAAAGAAGATGACAACAATTCAGATGATGAAGCCATCAAATGCCCATGATACAAATGTTCCAGCTCTGGTGTGAGATGAAGATTCAGATAAAGAGAAAGATGTAATGGATTCCTTTTGTTTCCCTTTTCTTTCTTTTTTAGCAATTTGTTTACAAATGTAGCCTTACTAATTTAATTGCAAAATAGAAATGATGGTGGTACCGAACATGCGTTGCAATCGCATATCTAAAAATATCAATTTGACTACAAAATTGCTTTGACAAGAAAGATCGTGGCACTGTAGTATTCGCATAAGCAATAACCAAAAATAATACTATAGCTATTTCCGTTTGGATAGATAGTAAACCAGCTTGTATTGCATCGAATTTTTACTCAGTCTACATGTCACCATTTTTTAAGAAAGATAAACCAAATGTTGCAATTCCCATACCTCATAATATGGTAAAACAGTATAATGCATGTATGGGCCGAACCAATCGAATCGATAAAAATGCAGCATGCTACAGAGTGAATATTCGAGTTAAAAAGTGGTACGATCCTTTATTTACATGGTTGATTGAGGTTTCTATACAAAATGCATGGGACATTCATAAAAAGTTTAGTGACATATTAAATTCTTTGCAATTTTAGAAAGACTGCCCTTTTGACTAAACACGGTGTTCCTCCAAAAGGTTGTACTCTTCCTAGACAAATTCGTTTTTTGTCAAGATGTTGGCAATATGATTTTTGTACCTCAGTCGTAAGATCCGAGTGTAAAAAATGCAGAGTTGGTCTTTGCAGGAATTTCTTTGTATCCTATCATACCAAATAAATGTACATAACATAATTATTTAAACATTGTAGAAAATATATAATGTGTTGAATCTATATTATTCTATCAGTACTTCCTAATAAATGTTTAAAATTGTATATCTTCATTTTTAATAAAATGTAGTCGAAAAGCCTAGTGTGACCATATGTCAGTACTTTTACGTATTTTCAAATATGATATTTATAAAATAACATTTAATTTTATAAATATACTCAATGATGATATAAAAATCAAATGGTGAATTTTAACATTTCAGAAACAAATTACTTTAGGCATTAATGGTTTAAATAAGAATCGTATAATAATTCTCAATATATTTTATTTTTTGTTTGATTTAACACATTCTAATGTGAAATTTTGACACGCCCAAAATTATTAAATAAAGTATTGCATAATATAATTGACTTTTAATCATGTTCAGTGAAATCATAATATTTAAAAAACATAATTTACAATTATTTCAATAATATTAACTTTTGGCAATATGATCATGATCAACATGCTATATATAGTTTATTATATATAGTTAATTTTAGTTTGTTAGAATTATATGCTGCATCAAGGTATAATAAATTGTCTATTCACTGTAGTAGTATAGGAAAAGTCGATTTGGGGCCACCACTTGACATTTGACTCTCCCTCCACCACCCCCTTCAAGTGGTGCCCCGAATCGACTCGTCCTATACTACTTACTGTATATATCAGATTCGATTTTGTTTACTTGTCGTTCATTTTGTATTTCATGGTTCTCGGTTCTTGCTTCAAATTACACTGTTCCACCCGACATAAAGTGTAGTAATGTCTGGTTAGGCCAGGGAAAACTTTTGGATTTAAAATAACTTGTTTTTCCTAGTATATATTTTTAGTAAATAATACAGGTAGGTCGTCTGTTTGTTTTTAATCTTTATCAGCAAAAAACGCTTTTTAAACATATTAGAGGAAGTTGCAATATGTGTGCAAACGATGCATGAATAATACAAATTTTTTTAGAACAAAGATCAATTATCAATTAACAATTAACAAATACTTTGTCAAAGATCACTTAGACAAAGAATTATAAATATTAATTACACGGTAAACAAAATTCTTGCCGGCAGACAATCGGTTTTAAAGCCATAGGAAATTAATAAGATTTGAGATTATGTATGCATCCTTGTATATGGAATTAAAATTTAGGCAATACAAATATTTTTACCATTAATTCCATAAACATAAACATAATAATAAACATAAACATAGACCAATATTTTTAAATTGTTTTTTGTTTGTTTTGTAAAAGATTTTTTGTAACTGTCTTAAAATATTTCATTTTTATTAATAATATTATTTTTTATTGTTGCTATCCCATAATGATTTATATAAATTTCTTTATTTTTTGACTGAAATTAAAAAGTTAATAACGATATATTTGTTTACACATAAAAATTTAATCAAAATTTGAACAATGATGAATAATAAAGTGGTGTAAAAAAATCAATAAAATTGTACAATTATAATTTATATTGAAAAGATTAAGTTTAAGAAAACTTATTCTATAAATATCATTCATATCAATAAAATATTTTCAAAGTTATAAAATATAATTATATGTCATTTTCAGACAACAAATATTCAAACTAAAAAATATATAATTTATAATAGATATACACAAATAAGACATATTAATCATAATATAGAAATATTAGGTAGCATTATGTCATACACATATCATAAACATATAAAAGATGCTTATAGGTATACGTAAAAAAGCAATAGTGAGATTTGTAGTTTAGGCTATAATGTAACATAGAATAAATTTTGGTTGAAAATTATAGTAAATTGCCTAGAAAAAGCGTTACTTTAAAATATATCAAATAAGAGTCTTTTTAAAATACATGAAACATATTTTAAAATTATAAACAATATTTCTAATTGATTAAAAAAATTATCCATAATAAATAATAATTGTAACAGTTTAATGTAAGGAAAATTATTAAAACTTTATACTTCGATTTAAATATTTTTTGTACAATAAATTATACACTATATATAAATACTTCATTTTACATTATTATACGAAACATATTTGTGAATTGGAAGCATTTAAATATTACAGTATAACAGACAACTCCATAAAATGAGAAGCTAACAATATTAATATGATAATAAATAGACTTATAACAAAGGTTGAAATTGAGATAAATTAATAACTTTTCATTATATAATTATCAATTATATAGAGATGTCACAATAATTAAATACGAGTTCATAATTAATAATCACATTAATAGAGGTTCATAAAATAGGTAAGTATTAAATAAAGACTCGTGAAAGTGGTACAGTCAAGGGGTGAAGATTATACATTGTTGTGGTTCTTTTCCATTTATTATTTCGTATCGGCGGTGACCTTTATGGAGGGCGTTGAGTACGTTCCAATTTTTGTTTAAAATAAATTTATTTATAGTTTGTCAAAATATTTCTATCAAAGTGAGAGATTTCTCAATAGTGTCGAGCTTTCAATGAAGTATGAAATGAGAGGATTCACTGTCTCGGATGTGCACTTAGTCATGGCGAACTACTTTCTATAAAACTCATATAGATCACAGAATGTTTTCAATAGTTCTGAAATAACAATAATTTAAAAATATTATATTTAATCAATCATTATATATTATACGTTAAGTAATGCATGTTTTAGCAAATACATATCTGTTGAAAAATGTTTTTCTATTTGTCAGAAATACTTTTGAAATATTAAACTGACTCTAAATATTATTATTTTCTATTTTTCGATTTAAACATTTTGATATCAATTTAGCAAAACAAATTTAAATGAAAAATACTGTACAAATAGATTTTTCAAAGAACAGTCAAATTTGAAATAATGTAATCATTCTCCTATTCTATATATTTTACGTATAGGCATACTAAAAAAACAACTGACATTACTTGCTAGATATGTACATAACTTTGTATAATTTTTTTAATAATTTTCAATTTTGGATAAATATAGTATGCAATAGAATGTACATCAAAAAATATATAATGCTTCGAAATGTATATAATTTACAATTTTTAATGGTATTTAAAAAACAAATACATTTGTTATCAGTTACACAATATGTATATATGTATATATTGTATTACATGCGCTAGCTAGTAAGACGTTATTATTATTTACTTATTACTAGAAGCGTATTTTCCTCACAATTAACTAAAGTCCAACAGAACTACAAATCTGAGTTGTTTTATAGGCTGCTAAAATAAGTTGAAAATATGCATATTTTAACCATTGTTTAGCTTCTTATACACAATATAAATTGGATAAACCTGTCCTTATTACTATTACTACATTATGCTGCAATTAGTAACATATTTTTGTATTTAATACTGTACTGATTCGTATGTTGTAATGTGATAATGTTATTTATCATGTACAAGAAAACAATGTCGATATTAATCATGAAAACTAAACATTAAATGAACACATAAAAGGGGCATATCACAGCATGTCCAGTGGGATATATAACACGTAATATGTGAATTGTAAATTATTGTAGCATTTAAAAATCTTAAAATTTAATCATAATAATAGACAAAATATGGAAAGTTAATAGAAGTTAAAAATACTCGTGATCCAGATACATTACCAATTCTTCTTCCTACTTGTGAAAGTGGTCTGTGTGAAAAAGACTTAATGTTGTAGGCCGTGGCCTTGATGGAAAGCGGCGAATACTTTTCAAAATGTTATATTAAAATATGTTATTTACATTTATCAAAACATATTTCTATACAAATGAGACTTTTTTCAATTGTGAGGTAGAAATTGCATTAAATATATATTGAGTATATAGGTATACATTTTTTCTTGTATAGGCTGTAAATCAACAGTAAACAACTCATTATGTTACAATCATAAGTTGCTTGAATAAATAATATGGATTAACAAATATTGAATGTCTATTAAACTATGAAAAATTAAAAAGAAATGAGTTTAATCAACTTACTGAAAATCGACTAAGCACACTGCGTGAACTTCAATTTAACCGCTTGTTCTCGAAATTGAGGCATTCGCCAGAAATAAATGAGCCAATTTATACTTTCTTGTAAAAAATAACAATGCCACATTAAGTCTCCAGCATTCCACAAAAACCTCAAAAAAAATTTGTCGCCACCAATCTTAATTGTAATAAATGAAATAAAATAAAATGCCGCTTGTGGAAAAGAACAGATTATGAAAAAAATTGATAAGATTATTGTCACAAGTGTTGCCTCACTTTCCCCTCGTGTAACAGTTCTCGTCTGACGATTCGCATTTGTCAATGAACATCTATTTCTCATTATAAGCTTAAGCTTAACAATCAAAATGATATTTAAAATAAAAATTGTGGTCGACTGAAAAAGTCCAACATCGAAAAAAAAAGATGCGAAAAACGGCCAAAATGTGCTTTTTTTAAACAATGTACAGTGATAAATGCCGTCGTCTCCCAGTACAAGACCCTTCAGAAAAACAAACGGAAATGGTAAGCATATCGAAAGGAAGAAAACTATACCACATGCAACACAGGCAGATCTGACGCCGAACGAGCGCGCTTTTAGAGGGGAAAATATGGACAAACAGCGATCAAGACAAAGCAGGAGAAATGTTGTGGTGGACAGACACGATGTAAACGAATTTATGAATTGGTGCAGGGTGCACCCCAATGTGCTTTCGTAATACGTATAAAAGTAGACGCGGCCTTGAGTGGCATAGTGAATTCCTTTGGCTGGAACCATCCACAACCAACCGATTGCAATGACATTGATAATATCTGCGACTGCCAAAAATGACAAATAGATCATTTGACGACTTTTACTTTTAATTTGATACATAAAAATGACAACAATGTGCACATTGGCAACCAATCCAAATGTCGCGAATATTGGAAAAATGTATATAGAAATGAATCCTAGCAAATTGCTAGTGAATTCAGCTGCAGCTTCCCAGTTATGAGTTGTATTCATTATGATGATGACAAAAAGTATGCCTGTTGTACTACTCCAACATTTTATTACGTATATTTCATTTTGAAATCTACATTGTATTTATACCTGTTTTATTATATTTCAATTCGAAGAACGTTTCAACCAATTATGTATAACTTACGCATATAATAATATATAAATGTATTGTTTTTTTTAATGTGTAATAAAGTCATATAGTCAACACTCTTCCTGAATGAAATTGAATGATGATCTTTTATTGAATTATATAACTATTTTTTCAAAACTCGTTTACTTTTCTTGGAGAACTCGGGACTCAGAAATATAAATATTTGGATATGATTTTTGAAAAGATTTATATTGTTTTAATTTTCTGGTTTGGCAACGGTTATCAGTTGTACTCCGGAGTACGAACGCAAATATGTATACCAATTGCCAAATGACTTACGCATCTGTTCGTGCTGTAGAAGGCTAACTCTCAGGTTTCTCAGGTTACACATTATTGCCCTGCTATTCAAAAGGCTGAAACGAAATGGCTGAAACCATTTGAAACGAAGAATTGCCCAAACGTTTGCTTAATGAAAATATATTTTTAATTTCTTATCACAACGTAAAAGCAGAATTCATAAATGACCTTAAAACGAGTAGGCCTAGTGTGAAATATACAATGTATATTCGTTTGTCGATGTCTAATATATATGTCTAATATGTCAATGTACATAAAGTCGTATAGTCGATGATTCATCGTTTGAATTAGCTACAATATATTAGGCCTATAATATTTTCATATTTGTTTGAATAAATGTACAATTTGAATATTACTAAACATTTTATATTTTAAAATTTTGTTCTGTACAAATACAATATTAAACGTTCAATAGGATCAATATAAATGAATATTCACTAATTATTTGAAAATATATATTTGCACATATTTTTTGCAAAAATTTCGATGGTCCACAAATTTGTTCAATTAATTGAGGCATATTTTGTGTTTTAGATAACTTTCGAAATAATCCATCCAGAAATTATAATGGAATTCTTGATCAAGTTGGGTCGGTTAGGAGTGGAGGGATGGTGACTCATGGAAAACATGTGTATACATCATATTTGACTTCGGTTTTAAGACAAATTGAAAGATATAAATCAAAACCTTTAGTGAATGGATATTGTTCCATTTAAGTAGCGAATCATTCAATCTTTGTATTTTCATACTTTATACTGATAAATTAAGTTATCTAATTTGCATTTCTTGATTATTAAATTATATATTACTTATTGTATTTATTTTACTTATTAGATATATTTATTTTATTTATTTATTATTTTATTTATTTTTAAAGAATTAATTATATTTTTTATAATATTAAGCTATTACTTGCAATAAATCATTTAAAAATAAGTAGGTATACCTAAGACAGCTGACGTTAATTTAAGTAAAAATGTTTCAAATTTTATTAAAAGCAATTAGCGTCGTATATTTATTATTTTAATAACAGTTTTACAGTAGTCATGTAAGAAACATTTATAAAATATTGATATTACAACTTTTTTTATTCTAGATTTGTCAATATTAAAATCACATACCAATGATGAATTATTCAGGTTTAATTAAGAACAAATCAAACAATGTTTTTATACATAAATCAAATAATGAATTTACCTCAATTAATATTAAACAAATTCATAATATTAATATTCATCTATACGTTACCCTATAAAAAATATAGAATCAACAGTAGGCCTATAAACATTATTGTATGCGGTGGTTTAATATTTATACTAACACGTTGAATGACGTGTATTATACTATCATGTACGAAACCACGGTAGAAAGTATATATTAATATGTACAGAATATAGTACAGTATATTATTGTTTCTCGCACGCTAAATGTGTTTATCAATCTGAATTAAAATATAACAGGACTTTATAGCATCGGAGTACAGGTTGTGCATATAATCTGGATGGTAAACAATATCGTTATTAAGTTATATCAATAATTGATATTTCATGAGCATATTTTCGAAATTTTGTGTTTCTAAAAATGTAAGTCTTAAAGTGATCTGATTCATCTATATAGCTAATTGACTTAGTAACACCGTGCATGATATAGCTGAGCGGATTAAAATATTTTACAATAAATTATCTCAAACATACAATAGACGTTGCGGCGTAGCCTAACATTATCTTGGTTTTAGAATCACATATATTTTTATTACTTCTTTTATTAGCAAATATTTTTTTGGAGTGATAAATATTCAAGCGACTAACAGCAAGTATCCTGCTGGGAGCTAATTGAAGCGAACGACAAGCCACTATAAATAGCAACTATCCTATTGGTAGCTACTTGAAGCTGACGACAAGCCACACTATATATATATATATATCACTAGATTTATAATTATAAAAGTATAGAATAACATAATATATAATAATATATTTGCATTTTAAAATTATTTAAAAAAATTTTATACATTTTAGTCACAAATTATTTTGTAAATGTTATAGAACGACTCACCAAGAGGGTCAATAAAAGTTAATGATACACAACAAAACTGAAGGGTGACACGTACTAATCAAAATGGCGAAATAAAGTTAGAAAAACTACAGATATATAAAAGCATATTGTTTTTATCCTCATACACTTGTAATCGATAGGGACAATTACAATATCCAAAATCATGGATATAACATTCAAGACAAGTAGCTAATGAAAAATAAACGAATTACATAACTTTATACTTTTTAAAGGAAATGCATAAAGTATAAATGGCAAACATATAATTTAAAGCATTATTGTAACATCCAAAGCATCTAGAGGTCAGTACATTAGTATTGCGTTATTAAATAAAGTTACTGTTATAAAATAATTGAAATAACTTGAGCTCTAAAAAGAGATATATATATAACATGTAATATAGTAAATTACTACAAAGGCGAGAGAAGCATATTCAAAAATCCACAGAAAATATTTTTTTTGTAAAAGGAGTGTCATAACAAAAAAGGAGACACTAAGGACAAATTTCCTTGAACATGTTTATTTATGTTTCCAAGAAAAATAATAAATATTGCTCATCAATAAGCCATAATTCAAGTATAACAAATTCTTTTTGTAGCATTATGTTGAAATTAAACAATATTGTCGAATTAACTCCTTCAAATATTATATATTTAAAATACATTTAACAATTGACATGCCAACAGAACAATGTAGACCCGAACATTTTTATTAAATAAATGAAAGTTGTGAAATACTTTTCAAATATATATATTATAACAGACACTATGCTAATCACTTTCCGTTGATGAATCTAAACACATCCGATTTCTTATAAAGCCACGTTCAGAAATATTTTTCCGGCCCGGTCTAATAGAGTCACCCCCTTGGGGTTCAGGAACACCATCATTTTTAGAGGTTGTGTTTTGTAGAAGGACATTTTCCCCAGCTGATGATACGGAGTCACGTTTCCGGGCGGCTTTTTCAGAGCGACGCCTGCGTTCGGCTCTTCCACCAAAGCGGTCCTTGCAATTATGAAAAAAGCGAGAGATAGCGTTTTCAACTTGGTGCTCTGTTGTTCCATGGAAGAGTGAAATCGATGACTCTGAAAGTAAAACAAAAACGGCAAATAAAAGGTCATTCATCAGAAACTCTTTTTTAAAATTTATGAATTGCTTATTTGGGCTATTGAATAGGACAAAATAAGACAACTTCACTTTTATGTTAGGTATATAATGCAAATATTGTGTTTTCCTTTGAATTGACACACCTGATAGTATCAACATTAAAGTTTTATATAAATTTGATATGTATGCCGAATTTAACCATATGGAAGTTTACAACACAAAGCCTTTTGAAGAACCTGACTTAGATTTGTTAATATAGCCTTTATAATGAACTATTAAAATGTTGACTATGTTTAAATCTACTGAGACTTTTAGGGCGAAACTTTTATTAGCCACTTAATTACTTTTCGCTAGGTTGTTTAATTGATCACAGATATAAATTTGAATACCCACAATGTCAAAACAACTAGGGTATAATACAATAATGATAATAATAATAGTTTATTTCATGAATTGATTGCAACTAACTTATCCCTAATTAATACTACAATAGAGAAACTACATAGGGGACGGTTCTGTGATAAGCAAAGGGGATATAGATATAGTTTATGTGATAGAAAGAATTGTATTGCCTTTTTAAGTTCATCCGTACTCCCTGCCAAGGCTTCCTTGATATTCAAAAAGTATAATTGCTCTTTTCATTGAAAGCTACACTTGTCATTGTGTTATTAAGACATATCAGGACAATGAGCTGGCCGGGCTGTTGGTCCAAATTTCCTTCCAAACTAGTCCTGTAAAATGCTTGTGAATATATCTCTGGTTGCTATAGCGATGTGTGCTGAAGCAGCATTCTACTGTTCAGCAGTGGGGGACCATAACATTCTTGCAGGGCTGGAATGAAGTGGTCATGGAGCATTTCTAAGTTTGATATTCCAGTTACACCATGCCTTCCTAGAAAAATGCGTCTTGCACATATATAGCTGACAACATCATCACTTTTTATAGATTGTGGTGCGTAACAACTTGCTCCAAAAATATTGGTTCAATTTGGATCAAAATTATGTGATGAAGCTTCTGACATAATGTATAGAAATTATGGGGTTTTGCATGGGGTTTTTCATGCTGTAAAATATCGTCTACAAAACACTCCTATTACTTGATCAAATGCTATTATAAAAGGTATTCAATGTTTTTCACTTTTGACTTTATAAAAAGCGTAATGCATAACTATACGACAAATATGTAATCAGCTTGGAAATTTAGTTTAGATTTTTTAGCCAGCGTCGTGTGAAATTTTTTCCCCCATTTGTCATAGTTGTAAATCAATATTTTAAATAGTTATGCTTTAAAATTCACGAATATAATATAATATGTCTTAATATAGCATCTTAACCTTCGTCCTGATTACGTCATAAACTCTAGTTTAAGAAAACTATGGGATCATAAGCATAATATATGATGTAACTTTTGATCAATGCAACCAATTAACTTGATTCTTTCTGCATCTGATTCCAGATCACAAGATCAATAACAGTTTGGTATATTTTTATGATTATGCTACTTATATAAATAAGCTATAAGTAGTATAAATGCTATAAGTATTATTTTAAATTGATGGTTATTTTAATAATTTATTTTATTATTCAAGTAAAATATATACATTTTATGATAAAGTTATTTTCCTATTAATGTTGCCAGTTTTAGCTCCTAACATCATTCTAAGCCATTGTACAGATATTTTATTTTTTTAGTGAATATTTCGTAGCAACAATGGCTCAATACGGTACCTTCACTTTCGTATAGAATGCTAATATATATTTTTAAACAGTAATTTATTATACAATTAGCCAACAATTATTTTATAAAGCTGCTCATACCCCTGTGGCCGTATTCTCGAAAGGTAAACCTTATCCTTGGCTTAGGATAACCTTATCCATGGCTCACTGAGTCATCATCTTGTGTGATCCGTATTCTCGAAACTGGATAACCTATCCATAGCTAAGAAGCGGATAAGGCAAACCCTTATCCTGCTTTGGTGCTGGCTCACCTCGGTAAACTGCATTGATTTCCTTGTATCACAACATACAAAGGCAGTGATGGAGCAAGTAACACACTTTACCGGTAAACACAGAACAGGATGACATAAAGAAGGAAAATAAAACATAGCTATAGTGAGACTCGAAGCTATAAGCTGTAATAATATTGTTAACATTATAGAAACCATTGAACTAGTTCAATGTAGAAATATAGTCATATCTAGTTCAATGATAGAAACCGTTATTTTAAGGTTAAAATAATTATTTTCATTAACTGTATTATAAGCTGATTTAATTACAGTTCTAAGAATCTATTCATTTTCTAGAATTTTAAAACTAAGTATTATAGTATTGCTGACTACTAGGTTGCCGTAGAAGAACGCTTAATAGCAGAGTGCTTGCTTTTTGCGCGATATTAAATATTTTAAGTTACTGAATAGAATGGGGATTGTTGCATGCTCACCCCTAGCTGCTCATACTCAGCGAAATACCCTACAAGACCTCCATGATAATAAAAATTAAATATATTATCAAGTCACGGGTATCGATATGCTACAAATAGATTTTTTGGAACACAGCTGGGGGGTGTCAAGATTTTTAAAAAAGCGCATCAAATTTTTCTATGGAATAAAGTAACATTGCAAAAGTTAAATCAAAATTATGGTTACAATAGTTAATAGAAATAAAATTATGTAATGTAAAAATCTCTATTCAGATTTTTTATACTAAAAATATAGGCACCAAAAGCTGTGGGCTGAAGACCCTTTCCCGGATCCGTCACTGATATCGGAGGTATTTAGACAACTAAATGATTCCTGTAATAATGCATCTATCTTTGAGAATGATAAAGTTGGTTCAGAATACATCTCTATGAAAAAGGTTTACTTTCGAAAATACAGGAGAGCGCCTGGACGACAAAATCAGTGGATAAAGATTATTATTCAAATCGCACCACAACCTGAAGGTTCAACCACTTCACACACAATATAAAGTTTAGCATTTATATAATACACAATCATATATACATAATAAAGAATAAGTTTAGAGCAGTCACGTCAAATGGTTTCATGATTACACAAGAAGATGTGCTAAATAACATGATTTTGTTCCATATGCACTTTAAACATGCCCCAGAGACAAACAGCGACCACTAATCACTTTCAGATGATGAATCTAAAAAAATCCGTCTTTTTTTAAGGGCTCGTTCTGGACTATTTTTCCGGCACTGCATAGAGTCGCTTTTTCGGACTTTTTCGAAAGACTGTAGCCGGCGTTGGTGCCTTCCGCCATTTCGGTCTCTGGCATTTGAGAAAAAACGGGATACGAGATATTCAACTTGATGCGCCGTTGCTTCAGGGAAGAGTGAAAACGAAGACTCTGAAAATAAAACAGCGTTATAATCGCTAGAGCAGCGAAGGAAAATTCTCAGAACCGCTTTTGTTAAGTTTACAAAAACTTCGCTAATTATTTTATTCTTATGCAAATTGAAATTATTTGACTTTTATTAACTAGGTGTGTAAAATATTATGTTATTTAATGTTTTTTATTTATCATTAAATTCTTATACTCCTTTTCAGCGGAGGGTGTGGGGAACGAGGATTTGGGAACAACATTTTCTACATTACTTTTATAATATTACAATAAATATAAATAAAACTGACGAAATAAAAAACTTCCTACAAATAAGTAACCGCAAATAAATGAAATAATTTTTTTAATATATATTATATTATATAAAGATGTTATGTTAGTTTTCCGACATCAGCTTATTAAAGTGAACGCCTGAATGGAGCTCTTTTCTAGGAAAAATCAATTAATACAAATAATTCGACGGTTCCAAAGAATTCGACAAACCAAATGACCAATTTAATAATACGAACAGATATGGAATGCTGACATTACACATAGAATTATCAAAATCTAATGTAAACAGCGAAATTTAAACTAAATAAGATCACAATTTCAAAACACAAAACCGTTGATCATACAACAGCTCATTGTCAAACCCTTGAAATGTGTAACAAAATCAAGCTCAATCATACAACTGACCCTAATGATGACAAAAATGGTTCCAGTGTTTTCGGTGTTAACAACCTGGCCAAAGACCCGAGACACGAACCCTCTTGATCAAAGTCACATAATATAGACAATCTAGCCACGACTGGGCATCAGTCAGTCATGAGAATATGGTAGCAACATAATACAACAAAATCAAAGAGTGATTAATTAAGGGAAAATATGTTTGTTTCATTCACATACAAATGTGTCGACTTCAAAATATTATAAATATGATATCCTTAGATTGAAACAATGAAACACTTTTTAACATTCTTTCAAAAATGTTGAACATACGGCGGTTTAATTTAGGTAAACCTAAACAGATATGTGAATGATGTGAGAAGTTTTTACCGACGGTATATATTATAATAACACATATACTAATGAATAATATGATTCTATATATTCGATGGAATAATTTAGCGGGAAGTGCCTTTATCCTATAAATCTGCCGCGCTAAGGTAAAACGTCGTATCTGCATTTTTGTCAAAATTGAGTTAGATACAGATTATAGATACCTATTTATAGTGTAATATAAAGCCGTATTCACACGTTCAATCCCGGCGCTAAAGCCGGGCTCGCGGGGCGATAAAATCATACACACGTTCACTTCCGGCGCTAGTGCCTGGAGCGAGGGCTCATCATTTTGATAGTTAGATATTATTGTTTTTATGCTATGATACATCATTTTTCATTAACAATATTATTGCCGTGTGCTGTGGTAATGTTTTTGATTTTGTGGTGCGCAGACCCAAGCTTTAATTTATATGTTTTAAAATGCCTACTGTTCTTTCGAAACCTTTTTCGATAACTATTGCCATTGCATGCTTAATTAAAAAAGAAAAAAGAAAAGAATTTGGTCCAAAAAATGGCTTAAAAAACGACACGAAGTTTTGATTTAACTTGCCACAAACATGGTAACTCCTTATATTGTTCAATAAAATCTTTGGTATGTTTTTTATTTAACTCAATAGACATACTAGTTACTCTATAATTCACTCAACAAAAGTACTAGTAAAGAAATAAAACAGTAATTGCCTAATACAGTAAACAAATTAACTTTTTTGGATACAAATATTAAGTGGAATTCCAGAAGACAAAAAGAGTTATTAGACAAAACCAAAAATATTAGCTAATTACAATAGAATGAGCTCGCAAACCAATCGATAATATCTAACAGGACAAATCTTGATTCTATCGCTCCGCGCGCCTGGCTACATCGCCGGGAACTAACGTGTGTATACGGCTTAAGTTACTTATACTCGTATATAAAAAAATATATAAAATAATTTTCGGCTAAATTGGTTATTTACAAGCATTTTTAACTTGCTGTATAGGCCTACCGTATTTGCCTACGACTATTTGGAAAGTCTAACACAAAAAGCCGTTTTCTTGAAATTTTCAAAATATGCTGATACTACGTTTTAACTTATAGTGGCAGAAAATTAATTAACATTTATTTCAATAATAAGTATTCCCAAATTTTCTTAAACTTCCTGCATCGTCAAATATCACTTTCATATTTTCCACGCGCAATCAAGAGACCAGTCACACTGAAAGTCTGGAAGTTCTGAACGTAAGGCGCAACTTGCCAAAGATAATAAGTAAAATAAAATGTTGCTAGTTGCAGTAAAAGTTGCAAAGTATACTAATTTGAAACACTTAACTAAAATTATTTTTCAGATTTATAAAAAATAAAAATCTTCTGTCTGGAAGGTGACATAGCAAGCAAAAAATATTTATTATTTTAATTTGATGAAAATGTTATTGTGGTGTTGATTCTTGCGGGTTGATACCAAACAAGTTGATAGTAACAGTTAAAGAATATTATTTTAATGTTTTGAAATCATTGCTTCTAGAACTGAACTTATTTATGATTTCCTGGATAGTTCAGAAGAGATATCACCAATTTGATGTCTTGTAATCTTCTTCTTAACCTTTAGATGGTGCTGTAGGGGAAATATATTATAAATAATATAAATATAAATTAAACTTGATTTTCTTTTTGTTTTGACCTAGATTATCATGACGGTAAATAAACGATTTTTTCATCTTCTATAAATTTACTAAAGGTATGGCCGATAATTTAAACACAAAATATTATATTTAGTTTACAAAATTATTAATCAGACATTGAAGACAAATAACTTTCACAAAAGTTAGTATTTTTAAATAAATATTTTATATATTGGTCCACACTGTTTCAACAGCCACCGAAAGGAGTTTTCTGTTATCATTTTAATCCTGTTTGGAATTCAAAATATTTGAAGTGCATCATTTATAGACGCTACAAAATATTTGCACAATAAAATGTTAGAACTTCACAACATTTATACTATTCAATAAATCTAAACTAAACAAGCGATAGAATTTAAATTCCTTTATGGACAATATTTCATTATTTGACTATCGTTATTATTAGACACACAAACTTCTATAATCCTGAGATAAGGATCAGCATCACGTGATTGCATGATCCGAATCAAATTTTAAAATCTAAAAACAGTCCCTCCAAATGAACTTTTATAGGAATTCCGACAAACACAGATATTAATTTATATATTGTATTAATATTATTATTAATGAATTGATTGATTGAAAACGTCTGATCGGGAATTCTATGCCCTCAATTTACACAAAATAGTAAAATTATTACATTATTCATGTTTAATACAAATTTTCATATCATACATAATGATTATCTAATAGTTTAAAATGTTGTCAGTAAAAACATATTTTACTATCTCTCGCATAATAATTGTTTTTAAACTTTAGATCACAATCGAGTCAAGACCATTACGGTTATTATGATCATTACGACTTTTCCACGAGATTTTGCTAACAATCTTGTCAAACCATACTTGCATACTTCTCCATATTATTATAAAAGTATCCCCGAAATTCATCTCGGCATATATAATGTCGTTGGCCAATATCAGTACAGGTGAACAATCCAATTCCATAGGTGGATTATAACATTTAGATACAAAAGATTAGATTAAGATAATTAACTAACCTTTGAGATGCTTCTCCAGGTTTACATTGAATTTCGCTTTACCGTGACTACCGGTTCGATTGATGAGAACTTGCACCTCTGTAGACATCAATTTGTTCAGAACACGCCTTACATGGTCATACACATGCAGACCCCCTTCACGTGTCATCCATAAACCCTATATTTTAGAAATAATAAAATATGTTATTAAAAAATATTAGTATTAGAAATAATTATATTTAAACTGGCTGTTCTCATAAAATAAAATATTCTTCGGACAAAAGACAATATCAACATTTAAAACCATCGCATTTCGACTTCGGGTTACCAAACTGCATTATACTAATAACAAAATTATATGCTTTTAGGCTTGCAGTTTAATTTTGTTATCCCTAAACATTGATATATATATTTATCGGCAGACACAGAGATTCTCCTCTCTATGACTATATTAAATAATTATAAGAGCAGAATAATACAAGCACAGGTAACGAATAATAATAGACAAGATATACGCTATATTATTGTGTATTGTAAATATTTACTACAATGTTAAAAGTAGTATGGAATACTCATATAGGGCACAAGTCAGTGAAGCGAGATAAAATTTATGCAGAAGAACACATCCTTGAATAAAGGGCCACAGACTTAAAATATTCCTTTGAGGAAATCAGCAACCGGATGAAATCAAGAGTATGTCTGTCGTCAGGTTGCCAACTAAACTGTCCATCGATACGTATAGAATTGGTAGGAATGACGAAAAGCAAGTGTCATGTAGACCTTATTATTAGTCTTGGTTGCTGGGCTAAGTTTAAATTATGAGTAAATCGCCACATACAGAGAGCTCCTTTGTTTGCGTGATTATCGATAGAAACCATTGATTCATCTTTCCAAGATACTAAATTCAAATAATGCGTCAACTTGGTGTGAAAAAAGATGAGTATGTCATATCTCAGTGGAAGGCGACGGTCAATTGGTCGTGTACATGTAAACGATATGTACATAAATGGCTTGATAGTCGTTCGTCCACCGACCATTGTAACACAGCTCGGATAATGCTGTCGTATATGGTCGATCAATGAATTCATGGAACAAAACACTCATCACACTTGTTACTTTCGAAAAATTTACTAATGCACCAAAACTCCTGCATAATTAGCGGTCGATGTCGAACTACAAAAATGCTTCCTATCAATGATAGCAGATACACTTCTAGAGAGCGGCTTCTTGGTTTTCATAGTCAGAGGAGTATTCATTTCCCACAGTAAAAACACAGAGAAGCGAACAGCGCACAACAATCTCGTAGCAAGAAAGTAAACAGTAAGTAAATCACTTCGAACCACACCCGTGATATAGTCTTTTCAGATAAGGGAGTTGGTCGATAAGGTGATGTGCACGATACCTGTTATCCATACTACTTTAAAACACCAATTTCCAGTTACACTTGTATTGGTGTTCACAGCTAGGAAATAATAACAGAATGTTTTATATTTGATTTATTTATATATATATTGTATATATTAGTTAACTTAAATGTACATACAATTCTTAAATAACGTACTATGTCTTTTGGATGATTTTCCACGTCTTCGTATTCTTGCAGTGATTGAAAAACGGGGATCCTCATCTTTAGATTCACCGGAGCAAATGGTGCACCTAATAACCCAATACGTTGGTCAAGCTGAGTGATTTTAGTACACATTTTCGATTGTCCCCGCACAACAGCCGCCAAGAAGAATGGAATGGCTGAAAATTTTAACCAACATTAACATATTTAATAATTCAGGTATTTCCCGAAGGATGAGGTGTAATCAAAAAGCATCAAATGAATTGATGAAACCCACAAAACACTATACAAAAAATGCCTTTATTGAATCGACGCATCGGTCCTATCAAGAATAAATTAACTTTTGATAATTTCAAACTCTCTGGTTTGAATCAACTTGACTACTTCAGTAACTTTTGTTAAGAAAACAATCATATTGATTATAATATGAACTTGGTCCATACATCAAAATCGAAATAAAAACTTCTTTCACAAACATTTTAACCCCTTCCCCCTCCGATCGTAAATATAAACAGAACAAAGACATGACAGAGTAAAGACAAAATAACACATAAATCGGGGACAGTTGCATTTAACAAAAATAAGTCACATGTTTTCTATTTGAATGTATTTTGTGTAGAAATCATAAATAATTAGTTATTTAAAAATAATGTATACACATTATTATGCATCTAATGAGTGGCGATACGTATAACATAACATGCAGACCTCCCAACCCCTCGAGACTGAAAACCAGGATAGTTCGGGGTAGTTTTTATAGGCAATTTGAAATTTATTGACATTTATCGTATTCGACATGTATATTTTCATATTATTTGAATGCAACCCCCTCCATCTCTTGGCACATCAATATTTACGGCTGTTACCAAACTAGCACATGACAATTCCAGAATATAGTTAGTTTGATCAGGTTAAGTTACGTAAATGTTGTCTGATATTAAACAGTCCCTATATCCTATGTATCATTTTAATGTTCTACACAATTAAAAAACTAACTTAACTCTGCTATTATGGGACTATAAGAATCCCAGTGAACACTGTTACAACCAGTACCACTATGTTGGTAACAAACAGCCACAGTTTGTATTTACGTATTAATGAACTTTCAGTAAAATAATGAGATATAAGCTTATTCAATAACCTTGGCTGGAATTAGTGTCAATTCCATTTCGTTGTGCAGTTGACAGCAGATCGTTGTAGTTGGCGGAGAGGCTACTATTGACGACATTCACCTTCGACGAAGAAGTCAGAGTCCCCTGTGCATGTGGCGGTTGGGAAGATACTGGCGAAGAGAGTGGAAGTTCTGCCCGGGACTCGACCGGCACATTGGGAGGTTTGGAACACTGCGGTTGATACGTTGGAGACGGTCTGTTTTTAGCTGTTGAAAGACCCTATAATATAAGTAGTGAGAAAAACATAAGTAACTGTTATTATATAGGTAAAATAAATAAATTAAGTCAATAATTACATAAAAATCGATGTACTAAAACATGTTGTTAAACTCAGTAGACTATGTTGAATCAATAAGCTATGATATAAACTGAAAATAATTTTAATTCTCAGCACATACTAGATGATAAACAAATAGAAAATACAAACTTGTTTTTATAATGCCATATATTATCTTTACAAAACATTCATTAAAATAAAGTCGCCCAATAATCGACGCGATAAGGAAGGGAACAAAAAAGTCCAAGTCAGCCAACGAAGTGAATTGACTCATTAACCAGCGTACACGAGGACAGTAACATCTCAGTATCGTCTTCGTCTGTTTCAATGCATGGCCTTGTTCATAAGCGGCTTTACTACAGTATGCCTCACACATATGTTAACTCACTAATCAGATCTAAGAAAACTGTAAAAACAACAGTATCCGATCGTAGGGGGGCGCAATTCATCGGTATCACTTGAATATAAAATTATAAAAAACATCTGCCTAAGTTTCAATGTAAATGAAATTGATTACTATAATTGTTCAGAGATATATTTGATAGCCGACTATTCTAAATAATTAACAGTTGGAATTATATATACCATAACTTTGATTGTCAACTGATTGAAGGTAATTTCAGCCGACAGAAATCAATTGACAATCAAATTGATAAAACAAAAACCTTTCCATCCATCTTATCTCACCGAAAGAAGACTATCAATTTCTACAACTGGCAGCACTTCAGAATCGTCAACTGATGGTGATCCCAGTTTGTCAAAACAAAGCCGGCGGAGGGAGCAAACCTCACGAGTCAAAAGTCGGACTTCTTGCAGTACTGAGAGAAAAGACAGGAACCAAAAAGAAACCATTAAAATCCATTGACAAATAACGTTCATTCAACTATAATACGTACCAACCTATAAGGCTGCTTCAAAATTAAAACTAATTAATTTGAATCTTAAAACGGTAAATTTTACTCACCCTGCATTATGACTTTAGAACAGGAACACAGCTGCACAAAGGGACTGGGAGGTTGACAGATAATATCCGGAGGGGTGGGCTGTTCTTCACCAGCCTCTCCCTCCTCATTCGCCCCCTCATCTTCCCGAACTACCGGGCTCCTGTTGCTACCGTCAACAGCAGAGCCTTCAGCATTCGCATCACCTACAGAGTGCTGACTGCGTTGAACTCTCCTCTCCTCGAAAAGTTGACTCAATAGTGGTGTCACGGAGGAGTATAAAGCCGGTGGACTGGCGGCCAAAGAGACCTGCGAATTTGACTGGGGATGGCGAAATCACACTATTAAATATGATTTCAAAGTATACTTTATTTATATTACTAAGATACATCTATTTAGGAAAATTTATGGAGGGAGAGAAATAGCGGAAGAAAAATAAATATATAGAACATTTAAAAAAGCGATGTATTGTATGTAGTTTGAATGTTTTTTAAATTGGGGGGTAGTCTTTCTCCCCACTTAATTCGAAATAAAATTAAAATATGATAATCCTTCAATCGTAGGTTTTAAGTTATGACACTTTGAATCGTAATGTGTGTTAAAATTATTGAAAAAAAACATAAAAAGCTTATGAATGATTTTGTAGCAAAATTAAAAATTGAAAAATATTCTTTTAACTTAAAAGTGACTAAATATTACACATAGCACATATAATAAAAGTTTACAAAATTAAGGTGTTGACCTTACATCATCATTATCTTCATTATAGACTTCAAGTTTGACACGTTTTATCAGTGGTCTCAACACATCACAATGTAATTTGGCACCCCTCATCTATAAAAAGGGACAAAATATGCAATTTTACTATATATATAAAATAGAATCTTGTTATTTTTTGCAAAAATAATGATTGCACTAACTAAAAATTTCAAATAGCATTAAAATGTAAACAAATCAAAATATGTTTAATACTAATTAATCCATCTGTACAAGTTAGAATTATAGGAATTACATGCAGTTGTAACAGTGATTTCTATTTTAATTTAGATACCCCTTTGCACCAGCAAATCAATTTTCTTAACAAAACAGAATACATAGTTTTTAAAATCAGGTAAAGATGACAAGTACCATAACTAGTAACATATTTTATTTCTAATATATAACGTTTTGATTTATGATTAAGTAATGTATTATATCTACATCCCATATCAAGCAGAAGATTAAATTAAAAAATGAAACAGTTTTTATGTCAGCCGGACCAACCAACCCAATAATTTGACATTTTTTGATTATAAAGTTCACTAAAAGACAATTGAATTTTAAATCATATAACAGAAAAATGAATTAATAAAAATACATTATATATTATACACAACCCACTTTCTTTAAAGTTGGTATTTACCCTGAGTAAGAGATAAGTAGTTCAAATACTTTTTTCTAATATATTTGTTTTAAGAACTAATATGATCAAATTGAGTTTCATAAATATCCAAGCTACTTGCTTAAATCTTATAAAGTAAACGTGATGACTTTTAACAAAATTGGATGTGTATAACTATGAAAAACATCTTTTAAATCTGATATGATTCAATCAAATCTTACTGTATCATGATCCGAACACTATTATAAGTTGTATATTAAAATAATTTAAGTTCCATTTATTATAGGTGACATCACACTTTGAACTACATTTAGCCATTGACCTTATTTTGAATTTGATTGACACACATTACATCTTGTGTGATAAATGCAGCACTCAGTATAAATGATAAGAAAATTGACCAAAATACATAATTCAAGGTTGTTTGTTTTCAAGGTTTGTCTCACGATGTGTGCTTTGTGGGTTAATCTAACCAGAATATTTAATTTTCAAAAACCATTTGCTAATTTCTCATTAATATGTATGAATCAGAATGTAGTATGGGGATCTGTAAATTGTAAATATATCCCATTCCCACTAGTGTGAAATTAAAGGTGTCAAAATGTTCCTCAAAATCATTGATGTTCATGCATCAATATTAAATATGTTGGATGTTGTTGCAGATGGCATTATTTTTAAGTGCTAGGCAGTCCAAAGTTCTTGAGAATAAAATTATTCTTTTTGTAAATTTTATTTTAGACATTGAATATTGGGGGGGGGGAGGGGGGGGCTTCAAGGTCCATGCTGATGAAGAAGTGAATGAGATAATCATTAATGGGGTGTTCTATTTTAAGGGTAATCTTAAGCTAAGTGAAGTTTAACTAGCAAAAATCAGGTTCGCTTTATTGCAGTTTATGGTAAGGATACATATATCTTTTGAATAATGGAATGCTGTATGTTAAGAATACTGATGTTTCTAATTTATACATGAAGATAATAGATTATAATACCCAAAACGATGTTTCCCATTGCTAGATCTGTAATATGTATAAATGGTAAACTATATCTCCTTGACTTCTCTATCAGCATGGACCTTGAAAACTCTCTAATATTATAAATATCTATATTATTTTTATAATGTATATAATATATTATTTAAATATAGATAGATTATATAGATGACACAGACACCACAATAATCAAATTCTATAAAAGAGATGAAAAAATTAATATTTTCATTCACAAGAACTCTTGACTGCCTAGTACTATTAAAAATAATGCCATTAATAACAATATCCAATCTCAATGATTATGAACATTTTGACAACTTCAACCAACCACTATTATAATGGGGTACAACTACAGCAATCAAAACTGACTCAATCACCAACTCAACCCCACTCAAATACAATTTGACAGACCACTCACACTTACATATATTATCTATTTCCTTGAAGATATTTTATTAACTAGAAATTGGTCACATTTTTCAAGATTAGGATATTTTCATAAATTAACCCACAAAGCAGAAAACATGAAAAGCTCTGAAAACAAACAACTTTGAACCATATATTCTGGTAAAATGCCTTATCAATAATCCAAAAATGATCATACAAAGTACTGTATTTATCAGGAAACATGTAATATATCATGTCAACAAACCTATTATGATTCATCAATTAGACCAACAGAGTTAAAGAACATTTCACTACTAACTGCAACTCAGTCTAAACACCAGTAAAAAGGTTGACTTTTCTTTGTTGGTGCATGCCCACAATCTGGTATTACTCAAAGTGAAGGATGATCTTTTAATCTGTCAAGAACACCTAGTTATTAACTTGGCCCCAAATCAGAATTCCTATTTTAATTGTTAGTGAATAAGTCTGTTCTTTGTTATTCTATATACATTAACTTTAGGCATTCCGCATCAGTATTCTGTATCAGTGTACTGATTATGATGTACAGGGAAGCACAAATTAATTACAGCTAATGAAATTGAAAGAACACCAAGAAAAGTAGAGATCTGTTCTACTTCATTCCAGTATTAAAAAAATGACTTAAACAGGTATTCGGGATGGCTATACAGCTTTGGCCAAAAATATAGCATATTTGTAATTTTTTAACATAATTTGGGTAAAATCAAAATAAGCTGTATATAACATCCATATTAATGGTATATTTATGAACAATACATGTTATTATCATGTAAACACACCAAATACATCATAAAATTATAATACATCTCAATATAATGTTCTAGAAATGTCACTAACAGATTAATTAAAGGTCAATGAAATACAAGTTAACTTGCCTAATACTTGGTATTATCTCCTTTATTATAATAAATAATAATAAATAATAACTGCTGCTAGTTGGCGAGGCATTGAGTCAGTTAAATAATGGCAATATTCCACATCCATTTGTGTAATTTTTTCCTTAAGATCGTCGAGTGAGGTACACCTGTATGCAGATATTTTGTTCTTAAGAATATTCCAAAAATTCTCAATAATGTTAATGTTGGATGAATTTCCTGGCCATGGACCAATCATTTCAATATTCTCTCTGGCCAAGCAAGCAGAAACTGCCTTTGAATGCTGGCAGGGTGCACCATCATGAAGAAAATGAGTACAGTTGTGTAATTCCATGAATAGTTTGAGTTTTTGCTGAAGTATTTGGATGTAGACTTGACCATTAATGGTGGTGTTTGGGGGCATAAACCACAGTCCACCTCTCCCTTCACCAGCCATACACAACAGGTCATTGTGGAAGGCAAATGTTTTGTAGTTAGGGCCACAAACTTGTTATTAAAACATTGACCATGGTGGAAGACGTACTCTTGGCTTGAAATTATCAAATTGGCGTATTGAGGATTCGTCAGAGAAAAGTACATGGCTCCAATTATCACTAGTCCAGTTCTTGTACTTCTTAGCAAAACCTAACCAAATAATAACTTGGATATTCTTGGCAGAAAGTGATGGTTTGTGTGCTGGCTTGTATGACCGTAGTTTACACACCACCTGTAACTGTTGACGAATTGACCTGGTGCTCAATGAGTTGGAAATTGCATTGCAATATACAAAGAAGTAGCTGTTAGATCTAAAACCACAAGTCTCTTTATCATCCGATCAGTATGTGGGGTCATCAACCTTGGCCTTTCAGTTTGTTTAACTGCCGAGAAAGACCTCATAGTAGCATGCCTTTTTAATGCTTGAGATACCATGGACTGTGCAATGTTGAGATGTGCTGCAATGGATGTTTGAGTCATGCCAGTATCACGATAAGCAACAATTTGTGCAGTCACATTGCTTGAAATTGTGGCAGATCAACCCATCACTAACTAACAAGCAGAATTGTTTGTAGCAGTGAATTGTCATACAGTGTATTCTATATCTCTTCTATTTAGTGCAATTTCAATGGCTAATCAATGATATACACCTAACAACAGCATTACACATCTTCATCTACAGCTAATATTGATTTAACCCAAATTATGTTAATAAATAACAAATATGCTATATTTTTGGCCATAGCTGTATATAGGATATTCAACTAAGTGAAAAATGTGTATATTTTATTGTTTTTATTAACTATTTCCATATTAGCACAATTTTTTAATATAATGTTTTCTAATAATTTATTAATAAATTAATTAAATTGAAATATTGAAACTAATTAATTAAGAAACAAAAAAATTATAATTTATATTTAATACAAAGTCAATTCTACAAAAACCAATGCAAATGCCAATTACTTGAAATAAAACCCAAATCCAATACCTATTTTTAATATATTTTACACATTTATTATACTTTCAGCTGCCAGCAGTAGTAATTATACCCTTTTGGCAGCCATCAAAATAACTACAATTTTATAATTCCAGCAAATGGAATTACTTTCTGGAAATACTTATAGTATACTTAGACATTAATACTCATTGAAAATTTAATACAAATATTATAATTATATTATAGTTTCTAAGTAAATTATCTTACAGTTGTTCTACTTCTGCCTAAGCCCTAAGGCAGCCATCAAAATAATTACAATTATTTAATTCCAGAAAATTGAATTACTTATCAGAAATATTTATAGTATTAGTATTATTCACTATTATACTTACACAGCATAGGCATACGTTTTTTTGTAATTGGGTTTTTTTCAAGTAGATGGCATAGGCACCAGTTTTTTATGAAATTGGCATCAGTTTTTACTTACTAAAACCTAAGCCAAAGGTTATAACTTATATACATGCATAAATTGATTGTTTTGTATAAAACTATTTTTTTAATTTTGGTAATAGATAGTAGTCACAGAGTAGAGATAGAGTAATTTATGATATAATGACATTATATCATAAATTAAGAAAAGTTACAACTTGTAATATAAGTTGGAATAGTTACTTTAAGTTAACATTATAAATATTTGGATATTCATCTAGAACCCCATAATGCTGAAACAATTAAATGTCTATAAAATGGTGTCCCTATATGAGTGGATCCCCCCTTTAAATTTTCCTAGCTGCACCACTATAGGGTCATATTTGTAGCCTTTGGCTCAGGCAGTACCTATTGGCATGGCTATAATTGGCTGAAAAATGGTCAACTAGCAAGTCAATAACATGTAAATGAGTCAACTTATAAATGGGTCAGTCAACTCATAAATGAGTATATAAGTCAACTTGTAAATGGATTATTTTATTAAATATAAATTTGGTAATAATTTTTTTAAATTATAATTCAGGGTGTCCACTGTTTTGGACAAAAAACATTTGAGGAGACCCAAAAAATGTGAGGAGAGCATTTTAAAAATTATCTTAGATACAATATTGTTCATATTTTATATTTACTTTTAAACATACAAAGTTAAAGTAACACAAAAAAAATATTTTAGATATAGACTCAAAATTCGAGGATATTTTCAAAATTTCTAAAATTTGAGGAGATTAGAGATATTTTAAAAATTTCAAAATTTGAGGACATTCGAGAAGCTAAGCTCCTCGCAATTCAAGGAGGGGTGGACACCCTGACAATTTCATGAGGTATTATTTTTTTGAAAATGGTGAGAACATTTTGTAAATGGTATATTATATATATGGTATATATCATTTAACGGTTGACCAATCTGTTTACGATTTTACTTGTTATTACAAGTTAACTAAACCTGGCTATTTACGAGTTGACTAACTCATTTACATTTACTTGTTAATGCGTTAAACAAGTTGACTATGGCTATGCGTATATGTCCCTGGGCCTCATTTATATTATAGTTAGGGATACAAACATTTGATTCGGATAAAAAGGACAAGATCCGGATTAAAAACTTTGCAATTTATCTGCAAACAAATGTATTGTAATATTCCTCGCTCGTAACTGAAGTAGCCTTTTTAAATAATATAACGTTATTTATTAGTGTTTATTTAAACCTTTCGTTTTACACCGTGAACTCATATTTCGTGAGTTTTGGTCGCTTTTATTAGATTGGGTTGTTTGCTTTAATAATATTGTGAAAATTGCTATAAAATAATTTATTTAATTAATTATTCTTTTTTTCGTGGTAGCAAAATTATAAATAAAATTGAGGCAATTGTGTCAACGCCCGGAGACAACTTGAAAACATTCTCGCAATTAAGAGAAACATTTCTAAAGGTTTGTAATAAATTATTGTATAATATAGCATGTTATAGCTCGATAAAATTGCAAAATTTAGACCTTTTCGAAAATATTTTATACTTATGTTTCTTAAGACAAGCAAAAGCAGTGTCGAATCCAGGTGGAAGGGGCGGGTATCTTCAACCCTCCCTCCCGTAGTTTTTGGAGCCCTTATGTTTAGCATAAAAATTATTGTACACATAGGACTGCTGGCGTTCACATATTTCGATTGGGGAGGGCAGATTTTGAAAAATTGTAGAATATAAAAATATTATAAGTAGGTACATTATAATCACATCAATTACATCTAGCACCAATTCTAACTATTAATAACTATCTATTGTTATTATGGCCGCCGCCCCACTGCCATGCATGAATATTTATAAATATATAAAATTTGACTACATTTTACAATGTTACTTTATAAAAGTATTTGATGCTCCTTTTTAAAAATGTTAGCCCCCCTTAAAAAGTCTGGTTCCGCAGTTGTAAGACACCTTCACATTTTCTGCAACTTTATAGTTGTATGCAGGCTATCAAAATAATCAATAATTAGGCTGCTTCAAAAAATGTTAACAATTCATGATATTGAACCTTATTGAATACATAAACTGTATAATGGCATTGCTTAAATATTAACATACTATTGTATTATATATGCAGCTCATTACAAAATTATGTTAAAAAATAGAATACATTTTAGGATAAGCTTTGACCAGTCATTCGAGTTTCAATAGTTGATAAATATTCATTTAAGTCATTCAGGTGTATCCTAAATGTTACTACCTTCCCAACTATGGTTAAATAAATGAACCACATTCATTTAGGACCAATACATTCAGTCAAACTGGCATATTTTAACAAGGAACATCTGGAAAAATATCAAGAAATATCCAGTAAGAAAAGTCAAACAAAAACAGCAAATTAATATATTCAAATTAAAATATTGTAATTATCTCTTTGTGTGGCAAGAAAAAAACACAATAATTAAAATAATCTTGCACAATATGGGGCTCTGAATTTAGGCGGCAAATACAGGGAATATTATCTACAGCATACGTACATCTTATTGATTAATACAAAAATGAGATATAGAATCAATTATAATTAATGGCTCTCTCAGAAAATATACAGACCCTGACATCTGAAATCAAAAAGTAGGCATAGAAACTGAACAGAATATAAGAGCTACCTCGGGAAGAATCTATTAACATTGGTGGTATAGAGTGGGTATAATATATCGGAGTGGTTCTTGATAAAGCTCGTCCTTTGATGCTTCTGTATTATGGGTTATGTGCAAATTATGTGAGGTACAAGAAGTTATCAGCAGTGATAGAAAAGAGATGTCGACACTACAATTTAGACATTATTAGTACTAATGCATAATAGTAAGAACCAACAGTAAAGAGTCTTTGAAGTATAAGCGTAATGTATGGACAGTATTGAAGGCTATACAAGCGTAAAAATGGATGTAACAATGTATAATAATAATATGAAGTATTAAAAACAGGTAAATTGGTTATATATAGGAACCAGAGAAAGATAAAGGCATTTAGTTAAAATTGTGTACAAATATAGTTTATAATACTTTATATAATACAGATACTAGTAATTAACCCCTGATCAGATATATTATATATATATATATACAAAGCCAAACCACAAAATGTGGAAGCGAATTATAATATAATGTATTATGTATATAAGTCGATAATATAATAAGAATATCGATTTTAATACATCAACACGGATGGATGGCGCAATAAACGGAACAAACCCCCCCACATCTCAAACCACAAAATACACTCCATGCAATACCATATATTTACAATACTGGTAAACTAAGCGAAGTTTGAAGTAAGTTTGACTCAATTGAAATATGCACATGATCATCTGAATGATTAATATTTTGTACCGTAAAACACAAAAAAACAAGAACGAGGTAAAAAGTAAGAATTATGTGTGAGTGTAAAAATACGGTAGCTGGTCAGTTAAGCACTTTGGACCAATGGCGGAGTTCATAACTATTATGTTACGTGGTACTTGTGTTGTAATAAAACAAATATACTCCCCCTCCCCCCTTCGCTCCCTCCCAGTACGTACAAGATAAACATGTTTACAGCTGCTACAAGTGCGTATGTAATGTCTCTACCTAAGAATAATTCACTGTGACATCAGGCCTGGTCTACATTTGTACTGATTGGACTTGGCGCATAATTTGGACGTATTTTCAAAACATCAATAAACAAACTCAAAAAGCAGCGTCATTGAAGTAACAAAATGCTAATTACTTAGGGGGGGGGGGGGGGGACGTAGATAATGAAAAAATATAGATTACGAGCTAAGTTATCATTTAGTTTGATTCACTGAAACTTTCTATATAATATAACAATCTGATAAATGTAGAGAAATCAACATAACATATAGTAGTAGCCTGTAAATGGGACTGGAATAATGAACTTTCTTGTTTTATATATATATATATATATTATGTGTGTGTGTATGCGTGTATGCGTGTATCTTCAAATATAGCGAGATTATAAATACTGTATTTTAAATAAGAACATATTTTTCCCATTTTGTCAGGAGAAAATTAAAACTGTGACAAAACAGAACAGTGAAGACAGCTCTTCTGGAATAGAGTGCACTTGAAGGTCGTATTTAATGCAGTAACATGTATGGCTGCTAATTGCGAACTGACATATATTGTATATATATTAATATATATAACCCAGGAAGCACCCACCGAGCACTTCTAAAGAGGGGGGGGGGGGGGGTCAATTTGACCCACAATCGTTCGCCTTTTGCTAATGTAGTGCAGTAGTCTCTATCAATTAGTACGTTATGGAGTACTGTTTTTCACACAGCAATTCCAATTTTATCATTTGTTCTCTAATCAGATGTTCAATAACGCCATATTATAGTTATTAAATTGAACCAAAAATATAAATTTACCATAAAATGTGCAAAAAACTGGTTATCTCAGCACATCTTGAGTAATGCATTACCGTCAACAAGATTTATAATTATTCAGACACTGAACATTTTACAACGGTTAGCCTATATTAGAATACAGCATCAGTGGGTCGGGGTCAGTAATTTCGATGTCTGGTGCTTCTAGGGTTAAACAATGACAGGGTCGAAGTGGAAAACAGTGACGTGGCAATCACACGGCCCGGCCCGGTGTCACGACCAGTACCAGTCAGAGGGCCAAACAGTTCGCTAGACACTACACAGCGCCGCGCCGACATCAAAGCATAGTGGTGCCCGTCATGTCTATCGTTGGTGGGATATCGTCCGGCGGTTCAATCGTCTCCAACATCACACCACCGGCAGCAGCAGCCGCGGGCCCATTCTCCTGCGCATAACAGCGGACAGTCGAGTCGAACTGACTGTTCTCATCCGTGACGTGTAGAGAGGCCATCCGTAAGATGTCCGCCTCTGTCTGCTCGTGTTGGGCCTGTTGACGTCGGGCGTTCTCCCATTGGGCCAGCCGCCGGAGGGGCAGACAGCACACCCCCGAGAGAAGGAGGGACACACCGGAGAAGATGAAGGCGCCGATGAAGCTGCCTGTCGAGTCTATGATCAGACCTGAGGAGGGTAGAGTGAGATATGTGGCTTATGGGTTGTTTAATAAATATCTATTAACTAATATATATTTAACTAACAACTTATTATCATCCGATTAAGCTGACATTTGGTATACAGATACCTTCTCTAACGACCTCTAGAGATCGTTAAAAAAATTAAAGTAATCATTTACTATTATTTGTATGACTTGATTACGTCACAAGCTCCAGTTTAGGAAAACTATGGGGAAAAAACGTATAAATGCTATTATTGACCCATTTATGCTATAAATTTTGATCAATTCCAGATAACGAGATCTATAACAGTTTGGTATAGTTCCATTTGTATACTACTTGTATAAATAAGATACCTATAGTAGTATAAACGCTATGAGTATTATATTAAATAATACTAATTATTTTAATAATTTATTCGATTATTCAAGTTAAATATATGTATTTTATGATAAACATATTTTTTCTATTAATGTTGCAAGTTTTAGCTTCTAATATCATCGGCAAGTATGAAAACCCAGGGATGTATAAAATAGTTTAATAATAACACAATATTCTCGGGTATGCTAAAATATTCAAAATTCTATTTGTTATATTTTAGTTAGATAATGCAATAACTAAAAACATTTTAATAATGTCATTAGACAAATATTTTAAATATAAAATAATTAAAACTATTCGTAATGATATTTTCATAAAAGCCATTTTTTCGGTTTTATTTTCAAAAAGATCTAATGTTTTCCCAGTCAGTTACCCATTTTCTAGGTTGTCCAATACTCGATTCCTGGTCGTTACAATCTTAGTTGTTACATATTAAAATACAATCTGTAATTATTTATAATCCGACTATTTCGATATCTATTTCAATTATAAACCCAAAGAAAAAATTGAAGAAGACACATGATTATGAAAGACAAAAATCTAAAAATCTAACCTCTAACTCTAAAAATAACATTATTTACATAAGTAACAAATAGGTGATGACAAAATAAGAGAACATTCCCAGCCTGCGCTGCGCTGCGCTGTACCTACCGGCCACTGGGGAGCCGGCAACAACTGCGATGCCCTGGAAGATGAGCAGATAGCCGAATGCATTCGTGAGGCGCTCAAATCCGAGCAGATCTACCAGAAGGACACTTTTGAGTGAGATGAATATCGCTGCAGCGGGGAGGGGAATAAAGCAACAGATAAGGTGATTATGAAAGGGTTAAAACGATATAAAATGTTACGTTTCGCTGAAAACAATAATGAAATCATCAGTCACCATATTTTCCGCTTGACAGGTCGCTGAGAATTACTTAAAAATCGCGAATATAGCGCACCTAGTGAGGGCTAACTTTCTGACATAAATATGACATAAACCAGCCCACCCTCCCATATTACAATTGCTAATCATTTATATAAAATATGGCAATAATAGTTTTAGTTTTTGTGCTAACTTTGGAATACAGTTTTTCTTTGACAAAAAAAATTATTTTAATTAATAGAGTATACATACCTTGTAAAATAACATGGTAACATGGTAAAATCTTTACAGTCTTCTTTACAATCTTATATTCGTTAAACTGTCCGAGCCAGTTCGATATCACTAATCTACAAAAGAATACAATAATATGTTCATTTGTTTTTGAGACTAAGAAACAAGAGAGTATATAGTTGGCATTATATTAATATGTCTCATTTTTAGATTGCCTCTGGAGATTCATTGCTTAGTCACTTTTCCCCCCATTTTAATGCGGAAATGTAAAATTTTATTATAGACGTTCATATTTATATACTAGATTATGCTTAGTTATGTTTTTAATTATTGAGATTGGTAGGTTGTCTAGTAAATCCACCGGCCATTTGACTTTTCATATAATCATAGAATTTTTATAGAGTTTTCATAGAGTTTTCATAGAGTTTTATAGAATGCAAACTATTTTTGCGTTTTAAATATAATATTTATATTAATATTTGTGGTTTAATTATGACACGTTCCTTTTTATTATCCATTCTGGAGGTCGGTACTGATTATTGATTTTTATTACTATATTTGGCAGTCGCATTAATAATTTCTGGTTTCATCTTATTATTAATTTTTGTTTTCAAATAATGTTGTCATTTACTAAATAGTTAATCTAATATTTAACTATATAATTATACACTGTCTATGCTACTTATATTTTAAGTAGTAGTATTTAACTTGTCTAAACAATTCTTAACAATTTTAATCCCAAAACGATAACAAAATAATAGTATTTAAATTTTATTCTCAAAAAACGACACATAATGAAAAAGGTTGCTCACCAACAGAGAATCCGTAAAAGGCGACACACGTGATAAGCAGGGGGAAGACGGTCCAACAGAAGGGCATACAGATGGCGGCTATCCCCGAAGTGAACAGAGTGATATTATTGATCCACATGTAGTTGGCCCAACGGTACTTGACCGACCAGGCTGTTCGTGTGTGTTAATAGAGAGAAAGAGAGAGAGAGAGAGAGAGAGAGAGAGACATTTGAGGGAGTTGATTGGCCAACTGGCTATGTCATATTTACTGGTTTGAGTATAGTAGACTGAGGCCAGTCCCACAAAGCTATACTACAGATATACTATAACTAGTAAAGGTTCTAAATATTCTAATGCGTTCTTCACCAGCTACTCCTTACACAAGTGGCCTTTTTATACACGGCGCAGTCAACGGAGGTTTACAGAAGAAATGGGTATTTAGAGATAGGATTAAGACCTTGGACAGTGACTTTAATGAACGTAACTTTAATGAAATATCAAGTCGATTATTATTGGATAACATAATTTGGCAGTCGATTATGATTAGATACTCGTAATATAATTTGGCAGTCGATTATGATTGGATAATATTATTTGGAAGTCGATTATGATTGGATAATATAATTTGGCGGTCGATTATGATTGGATAACATAATTTGGCAGTCGATTGTCAACATTCTTATCGTAGTTAATAGTACATAATATAATGTAAACATATTACGATTAAAGAAATGTTATTCAATTACCTATCTATAAAATGTAGAACTCATCTTTACATTGATTGCATAATTCGTAAATTTTTTATGTTGTAATGAATGTGTTAACAACTTGGAAAGTGGAATCAAACATAACGCAGGAGATAAACAAAAGGATTTAGTGATAAATCTATTGTCATAAAAACGAACATTTAAGTATGTATATTATGTATATATATATTATGTAATATCTTAGATGTTTATGTAGTTTAAAATAATGTTTTGATTCTATGGATAGCATTTTTCTTTGATATCAAGTGCGCGAACTTATTGAACCCCCCTCGTACATTTATGTACAATTATGTATAATAGTTTTAAAGCAGCACAGCAATATTCCTCTCGCAATTGAATTGACATACCAAATTATAGACGAAGCACGAACATTTTTATTTATACTATTGCACATTTTGTTTCAAGCTATGCATTGTGTAGTGAAATAGAACAATCAAAGAAGTTTACATATGAATATAAACATTTCATATTATGTAAACACATTATTATGATATAAATTCAATTCACGTACACAACTATATGAAAACAAGTCGACGTACATCCATATTAGATTAGAAATATCTGTAAATTTGTACATAGTTCTAAATTGATGTATAAAACTATTCTGCCAAGTTTCAGAGTGATTGATTTATCAAAGCTACAGTATAATATGTTTGGGTGGTCCTGACTGGTACAGACCATAATATGATCCAATAAAATAGAATGTTCGGTTTCATAATTTTTTTTGAAACTTACAAAACAGTGGCAAAATAACTTTTTTTTAAATATCGGCCGAAAAACGTTATCAAAAGGCAAAGAACAAATTACGGTCGTTTCGAATCACACGGAATATTTCCCCCAAATTTCAATTTTTTAATTGGTCTATTATGACGTCATCAACAAAAATCGATAATAAAAATTAAATTGTATACAGGAAACAAGATAAGGTAAATGACAAGATAAATGTCCGCTAAAGCGGTCAATTGTAAATATATATAAGGAGGAGGTGGGGGTGGTTTACTCCCCCCCCTTCCCTCCCACCCCTCTAATTCAATGGTGTATAGAGATTCACATGACCCGTGAAGCTAAGGGGGGTTAACTGGGTATCGAGGCCCTACTTATAGACAATAATAGTGAATAGGTTAGAATCAACATATAATAATAAACAATCAAATTTTAACTTAGGAAATTGCAACCAGACTCACCTTTTTCAATGTAGATAGCTGAAATGGAAAAATGGAAGACCGTTTTCAGCCAATGAATAAAAACAGTCAATAAATATTCAACGATAATATAATGCAAATCTAATCTAATGATATGTTATATTCTACTGTGTCAACAATAAACATGTTAACGTTAGCAACCTTTAATTATACGCAAATGACAGTATCTTATTCTTAGGTCAGCATTAGTTGGTTGGAATAAATCAATCTTAAATCTCTTTCACTAGTCTCTAATCGAAACCTCACCAATGAAGGAAAAGGTTATTATACTGATGGCAGTACATACAAAATGTGATGTCTATACTCTAACTCACAGATAAAGTACAATAAGTGATAAACTCCTAACGAATATTATGAAGTATTTCTTTATAGATAATACACCACCAGCTAGTTTATGAGCTCTAACTTGTCTTGTAGTTGTTGTGATAGATAATTTTCCTGAGAATTCGAGACAGATGAATGATTTAAGATAATTATGCCATGGACTACCGGCATGCTGCCTCTATAGCTATAGCTATATCAATGACAATGGCTAGTGAACCAAGGCAGCAGCAAACAGCAACTCACTGGCCAGAAGGCGGCCCAGCATGTTCGAGATCCCGATGCAGGTGATGACACCTCCAGCCTCACTGATGGACAGCCCCTCCGACATCGCCGCCCAGGGGAGGAACATGAAGGGCACGTAGAAGCCTGAGTGAGAGACACACGTCACAGATTGAAGACAGTGCAGTCATTATGCATTTAACGCTGCGAATGTAGGTGTCTTTCTCCGCATTTTTGGGTTTTGCGGACTAAAGTGTTCACATAAGTATATTGATCCGTCTATCTTATTTAATGTATAACTCTCTTATTTAACAGGAAAAGGGAGAGAATTATATTAATTAAAAAAGAAATACATTCTTTCACTAAGGTCTCTAACTAAACCTTAAAAGATAGTGGCAGTTCCAAACACTGGCCACTGACTTGTTTTATATTTGAGTAACTAGAGGGCCTGCCTTCCTGTGTGGCCGTACCTCAATGATTGGTGCTCCAAAGCGTATTATCCTACCTTTTGAAACCTACAACAACCGCCAATCTTACCAAAATATGTTTCTATATAAACACGCAATTCAGATTTATTTGGCGTCTTATTGAAGTGTCCGTAGGTCAACCTTTTATAATAATAAATAAAAAAAACTAGAATATAATTAAACACTCAAAATGCTGCGGATATAACTAAACTAAGCTGTGATTTTAATAAACCAAATACGCGCCAGTTTCCTTGCTAAATCTAATCTTTTTTAAATATCAGTTCGACTGCGCCCCATGTGCAAATGTGGTACTAAATATTTACCCACAGATTCGAAGTAAATATTTGTAAATCTAACCATTTTCGTAAATTATCGTGGAACATTAATCTTTTAATGTTATAAACTTCTAATATTATTGTATAAATATAGCACAATAATTAGTTTACATTATTCCGTAAAAATCACAAGTATAACCAATGTATATGCGAGCATTCAATAACAACAGTAATTAGCGTAGGATATGATACAAAACTATCTTTTAACCGATACTTTGAAATATATATGAAACGCACAACGATAAAATTAATTCATAGATGAACAAAACATAATAGTGAATATACAATACAAAAGATTTGGAATAATACAATTGTGACAAAATATTAGATTATATCAAAGAATAAATTGTGTTAAATGGCGGAAAATAGAAAACAATATTAATAATAAATAAATAATAATAATAATAACAATACAAATGTAAGAATTAATTTTATTATGCAAATAATAGAAAATCATTCTACTAAAAAACATGTGATGTAATAGTTTAAAACAAGGGAAACTATACAATTACTACACAATATTTGTACAGGCCTTGTGTACTTAAGGTCTATGATTACATATATTTCAATGAGCCTATAATTCCACTGAGCGCGTCGCCTCGCGCTTGGTGGGGAATAGGCCTTTACTGTACACTTTTTGTTATTTAATCGACATAATATATTTTATTGTACAATTACTACATAACTACTTCCGAGATTATTATATTCACACTCAGTCTCACCCATCATATTGGTGACACACGAGGCCACTGTGAGGATGAAGGTCGGACTGTGCAGAATCCTCGTGTTCAACATCTCCTTGAGAAAGGTGGCCATTGGCGAGTCCAGGATGGGCGCCGACCTAAAGACGTACTCGTTTTCAGGGATTGTGGTGAGCATGTTGCCCCCCATACTGGCGGAACTTCGATTCCGGGGCAGACCGGTATTCTGAACAGTGCCGGGGGGGGAGGGGGAGGGATAGGAGCAGTGATGTTAGACATGAGGTGAAGTAGGAGCATAAAGATAACGAAGATGCACCTCACTGTTTGCAATTGACTCATAGATTGTAGCTGAGATAGATAATGCGTAGGCCAACGTTTAACTAATTTAGGGGAAAATATTACTATATGTATAAAATATTTACTTATTTTATAAGAGGTATGGATTATATGGATTAAACTTAATTTAAGACAATATTATTTAAAAAGAGTTAATTTTATATATTGAAAATGCGTTTCACGAGAAGAAGAACAACAAAGTTTAGCTTGTTTAAAAGCGAACTTTTATTTAACCAACACTGCGTTTCACAATAATTGATGTAAAAAATATAATAGTGTATTTAATATAATAAACTTGCCTCATGCAATAAGAAATATCTATTAAATATTGAAAAATATATATATATTGTTTTCCAGTTTGCAAACGGACATAACAGGATTATGAAACATCAGCATTATGAAATGCAGTTTGTAATCAGTCATAAAAGCCACAAAAATGACAATTGGCATAAAAAGGGTACTTCATTAGTAATGTCCCCAAATAAGCAAATTCTTAGCTTAAACTGAACATTTAAAGAAAATTAAGATAATTATAAAAATTCAATTAATAATATACCGGATTTTATTTCATAATAATATATAATAAAATCTTAGTTTTCATTGAACAATACGTACCACATCTGCAAAAAATAAATATTTCAGTAACAAAAAACTAATTTAATATAAAATCTGTTTCTATAGTCGTTTAAAAATTATAAAACAGACCAAAAAAATTAGGAGAATAAAAAAAATTACTAATGGTAGGTACAAAAATCTAAAAATACTCAAATATAATTTTTTTAAAGTAATCCGTGTGAATTAAATTTATCTTATATTATCTTGAATTTTATCGTGAATTAATCTTAATTTTAGCTTAGCAATCTATCAAAATACACACGAAATGGATCAAATAATCACCAATTAAACATAATGTGACTTCACCAAAACCAAGTAAACGCAAGATCCGATCATGACGTTGTAAAAGTTTTCAACAAAAACACACCAACAATGACTCCAAAAGCCAATTTGTAGGAACAGTCAGTAGGAAAAATTAATTTTCAATAACATTGTCCATAAACAAAATCGATAATAAAATCTATAACAGAGATTTAAAAAAAAGATAACTCAACGCGTACAATAACATTTACATAGCATTAACCAGCACAATAATTAAGCATGAAAAATAAACCACCAGTATAAAATGAGTTGCATAAAAAGAATCTGTGATGGTTTAAAACAACAATATCGAACTAAATATATTATATGAGCCCTAATGCGGCGGAGGGAGGAGGGGGGGGGGGGGGGGGTGGCGTAGATATGCTCCTGCCCAACAACAATTAAACA